>VUQH01044396.1:0-11911 GCA_015106775.1 Etroplus canarensis | reverse complement strand
AAAAGACTTTGATAAACTCTGGGAACCATATATGAATATTATGACAAATGGAAGTGTTAGATTTTTCTGAAATGATTTGCAAATGCTGTAAAATGTAGCCCCCATTTTCTTTCTTTCTCCCCCCCCTTTTTTTTAATTAGTTTATATATTTATTTACTTTTTTATTTTTATTTATTCTTTTTTCTTTTCTTTTCTTCTATTTTTTTCTAATCTAATTCTATTTTAACTAATCCAATTTCATTACGTTTATTCAAAATTGAAAAATGATGCAAGGGTATGCAGTTTGTGTGTGTAGCGGGTATATGTATGTATGTGTATATGTTATGTGTTTGTGAAATTTTTTTTGAAAAAGACAAACATATTGGCAAAAAAAAAAGAAAACGGCTGTGCACTGATGCTACCAAGCTTGTGGCATCATATTCAAGAAGACTTGAGGCTGTAATTGCTGCCAAAGATGCATCAACAAAGTATTGAGCAAAGGCTGTGAGATGGAGGATTACTTGATTTTTTTTTTCTCATTTGTGATAAATTTGCAAAAAATTCAAAAAAACATTTTTCACATTGTCATTATGGGGTGTTGTGTGTTAAATTTTGAGGGAAAGAATGAATTTAATCTGATTTGGAATAAGGCTGTAACACAACAAAACGAAATGTGGAAAAAGTGAAGCGCTATGAATACTTTCCGGATGCACTGTAGACTCATTGCCTTAACAAATGTCATTTTTCTATTATTGCAGGTCTGTGGATAAACCAAAATTTGTTTAGCTTGAGTACCTTACACCCCACTAATAAAACGCTACTTAAAATATTTATATTTGTGCTTCTTGATTTTCTTTTAAAAGGTGGCAAAATCCTCTTTATTGAGAATATGTAATACATGTATATTATTCCATATGTACAACCTGTTCTCAGTAAACCTCACATATATCATGTCACTGTGTAAAAACAATGCACTTTCTGTAAATAACAAATACTACGTAATGGTAAAGTGCAAGACATATACATGTAAATGTAACAAATTTGAACATAAGCATACAGTCTTTTTGTTAAACTGTAATATTAATATATTCTATTTTCCAATATTATTGTTTTATCATTAATATTACTACTTTTATTATTACTCTCTCTTTTCGGTGTAACTTCTTTTTATATTGGTGTTCTTCTGTTACCATGTCTTGCTGCTGTTAACACTTGAAATTTTCTGAATGTGGGACCATCAAGGAATTATATGTGCATGTGTACATATTATATTATGCACAGTGCACATCACTAATGACAATGTTTTCTATTGAATGACCAAGTCTTCTTTAAAGGGAAAGACAAATTTTAATTTAACAGTGGTCAAAGCTTACTAGCTGGACTGTTTTTACTTACTGAGTCATAATCTAGGCTTGAAAATTAAAAGCAGACCCATTTTAAATCATCTCCAAGACACTGAAGAATATTTAATAAAGGAATTCATAATAATAATGTCTAATAACAATAATGGACCGTGTACCTGTCTGCTGCCCCCTCTCCCTTCAGGGTAACGAAGGCATACTGTCTGAGCAACGAGCAGGTGTTGATCTCTCCATATGGAGCAAAGAGCTTATTTAATTCTTCATGAGTAGCATCTATAGGAAGGTTCCCCACAAACAACTTCACGTTCTCACCACTCATCTCTGTAAGAACCAGGCATCTGCAAGAGAGCAAACATGATGCAGGGGACATTTGGTCAGATTTGATATTGGCTAGTTGTTTAGTCTGAAGAGGGCCGTAAAAACTGGCTTATTACGACCCTGTTTTGTGAACTTAAACACTCTTACCGGGTGGGGTAATTACCTGCCAGTTTATTTGCTAGATGGCCACTCGGTAGCGGAGCTAACAGGTAAGATTTGCTAAGCTAATAACCCGTTAACTTTGGCGGGGGAAAATAATCAACTTCAGTTAAATGCAGTAAAACCTGCTAGATTAGCTCCAAACTAACAAAATGAGCATAAACAATAACATGCAATTGTTTATGTGACATAATGTAAGCTCGGTTACAGCTCGCTAAAAACTCCTGATACTACTGGCCATCTTGTTAAACGCTTGTAGCGTTAGCTAATGTTAGCTCCGACTGCTAACGCTAACGTAGCGCTTTTATCAGAGCGGTAGCAGACGTTCGCCAGAGCTAAAGCCTTCTCCCTGCTTTCAGCTATCGGAAAGTACGCTAACTACTCCAGCTGAGTTTTCGAATTTGTACAAAAATTAGGGAAAGCTTTAATTATGCCAGCAAAGTACACAGAAGCCTTACCCAACGCGGTCCTGGAGCTATTGCATTTCAAACCTCACATCCGTATCCGGTTTGTTGAGTTAGCTAGGCAGCCATGGGGGGGCGCAGTTTCACCGGGGCGCTCACATATAAACACACAAACACTATTTTACTGGCATAATGATGTTTGCAGATGACGTTGTGATCTGTAGTGAGAGTAGGGACGAGGTAGAAGAGAGCCTGGAGAGGTGGAGGAATGCACTGGAGAGAAGAGGAATGAAAGTTAGTAGAAGCAAGACAGAGTACGTGTGTGAATAAGAGGGAGGCAGGTGGAACAGTTAAGATGCAAGGAGTAGAGGTAGTGAAGGTGGATGAGTTCAAATACCTGGAATTAATCATCCAAAGCAATGGACAGTGCACAAGAGAGGTGAAGAGGAGAGTGAAAACAGGGTGAAGTGGGTGGAGACGAGTGTCCGGGGTGGTTTGTCACAGAAGGATAGCAGCAAGAATGAAAGGAAAGGTTTACAAGACAGTATTGAGGCCTGCTATGATGTATGGTTCGGAGACGGTGGCACTGATGAAAAGACAGGAGGCGGAGCTGGAGGTGACAGAATTGAAGATTGTTGAGATTTTCTCTGGGAGTGACCAGGATGGACAAGATTAGAAATGAATATATCAGAGGGACAACACAAGTTGAGAAGTTTAGAGATAAAGTCAGAGAGGTGAGGCTAAGATGGTTTGGACATGTTCAGAGGAGGAATAGTGGTTATACTGGACAAAGAATGTTGAAGATGAAGCTGCCAGACAGGAGGAGAAGAGGACGACCACAGAGAAGATTCATGGATGTCGTGAAGGAGGACATACAGAGGGTTGGTGTGAGGAGAGAGGATGCAAGGGTTAGGGTGAGATGGAGGTAGATGAGCCACTGTGGTGACCCCCAATGAGAGCAGCCAAAAGAAGCACTATTAACTTTACTAAAAAATAAACATCTATTTTTGTCAGCTTCAGTATCCCAAAGTAACTACTGGTTATAATGAGGTTAATATATTAAAATTACTGAAACATGTACTTTTTTCATAGAGTTTTGGAGTTCTCACCTAAACGTCCGTGGGCCACGGGGGATACCTAAGCTCCAGAAAGATGAGGAGAAGAAGCCAGATGCTGTAACATCAGCCTTGCTAGCATCTGCACCACAGACAAGTTCTGCAGTTCTGCCTGACTCAACTCCAAAGTCAGATTCAGACACTCAGCTCAACACTGCATCTGAATCAGATACTGCCACCCAGAAATCGAATCCAAAACCCACCTTGTTCCATGAGTTTTGTCCAATCACGACACGAAGTCCATTAGAGCTGGACTGTGGCTCTGGCTTGGGTGCTCTCTGTTTCATCAACCCTCTTTTCCTGCAGTCTCAGAGCACTTTATCCAGACGCCGCATGTTCAAACACAGCCTCAAGGTTCGGGTTTCCACAGAGACATCAACCCTGTTGTCACCCCCACTTGCTCCACCACCTCCACCACCTCTAATGCCAAAAACCAAGAAGAGGTGTAAAAACAAGGAAGACCAACAAGAAACACCTCAGCTGAGTGAAGGCCAAGCTGCTCAGATTTATCCAACAGTTAAAGACACTGAAGCCCAGCCTGGGACACAGGACAGTCCTACTGATGCTCAAGTGCAACCTTCATTGACAATTCCTCATATCCAGCCCAAGATGCAGGATGAAACACAGATGGAAACCGACCAAAGTAAAGCTGGAATCAAAGAAGAAGCTACAGCTCAGCTACCAAATGACTCAGATTACATGAAACCCTCGCCAACGGTCAGTTACTCCAACTGCGCCTCACTCTCACCTTACATGTCTCCTATGGCACCTCCTCTTTTCCCCAAAGTGTCTCCGTCTCTCTCGCCTCGTGACTCTCCTGGTGCATCGCCATCTCTTTCGCCTTATCAGTCCCCTTCTTTATCTCCCAAGGTTCCCCGTTCTCTATCTCCCCATGACTCACCTAGCCTTTCTCCCTCCCAGTCTCCTTATCAGTCCCCAAATCGTTCCCCTAAGGTCCCCTATTCGCTCTCTCCCTTCACATCCCAAGCCTTCTCTCAGCTTACAGAGCAGGCAAATTCTACTGCAACACTAGATCAGTTTAGGCCAGATAGGAAGGCTGAGGAGGAGGAGGGAGAAGATATGAATGAAAATCAGGACAAAGATCAAGAGACAAAAAAAGATCTGCACAAAATGAGCACAGAAGAGGAAAATGATTTGGAGTTACAGATAAATGCTGTATCTCTGAATGACATGGAGAGCTGCAGTTCTTTCAGCGGGCTTGAGGAAGCAGCAAAGACTCCTTCTCACTCAGTCACCAAAAAGGCTGATGGTACAAGCACATATGGAAAAACATTTTAAACTTTTTCTGAATTATATTATTGTTTGGAATTTCTTAGTGTAGATACTCGCAGGTCACTTTATTAGGTACACCTTGCTAGTACATGGATGTTGCCCCGTTTGCCTTCAGAACTGCCTTAATACTTAATGCCATGGAGACAGGATGCTGGAAACATTCCTGAGAATTTGGTCTGTATTAACATGATGGCAGCACACAGCTGCAGCAGCTTTTTTGGCTGCACATCCATGATGCAACTCTCCCTTTCCACCACATCCCAAAGATGCGCCAGTGGATTGAGATAATGGTTACTATAGAGGTTCCTTGTCATGGTCCGCAAACCAGTTTGAGATGATTAGATTTTTACATGATAGCATCACACTGTTAGTGTCCCCGGTAGCGTAGTGGTTTGCGCATTTGCCTTTGAAGCAAAAGGTCCCTGGTTTGATTCCAGGTGGGGACACGAGCCCCTCTCACCATGGAGGGTTGCATCAGGAAGGGCATCTGGTGTAAAACCTCTGCCAAATTACCAATGCAGATTAATCCACTGTGGCCACCCTTTGGTGGAAAATAAACGGGAGCAGCCGAAAGGTACATGAACATAGCATCACACTGTTAGGGCAGATGTGTGAACTGCATATCTCCCATTCTACCACACCCCAAAAGGTGCTCTACTGGACTGAGATCTAGTGACTATGGAGGCTGTCAGCATACAGTGAACTCATTATGTTCAAGAAACTAATCCCAGGGGGGAAATTGTATAATTCAGTATTTTCCTGCTAGAAGCAGCCCTCAGAAGATGGACTCTGTGGTCATAAAAGGATAGCCATGGTCAGTACTCAGGTAGGCTGTGGTGTTTAAACGATGCTTAGTTGGTACCAAGAGGCCCACAGAGTGACAAGAAAATATCCCCATTACACCACTACCACCAGCCTGTGCCACTGATACAAGACAGGATGGATCCATACTTTGCTCTGGATGAAGTTGTTTATGCTGAATTCTGACCCTAGCATTCAAGTGTTGCAGCAGAAATTGAGACTCATCAGACCAGGCAACATTTTTCCAGTCTTATATGGTCCAATTTTGGTGAGCCTGTGGAAATTGTAGCCTGTTTGTTGTTCTCAGCTGACAGGAGTAGCATTTGGTCCTCTGTAGCCCTTCTGCTTCAAGGTTTGACATTTTTTGTGCATTAAGGAATTATTTTCTGCATACCTTGTATTGTTGTCTGTCTAACAACTGGAAGCAGTTTAGCCATTCTCCTCTGACATCTGGCATCAACAAGGCATTCTCACCCAGAGAACTCCTGCTCACTGGATATTTTCTCTATTTCAGATGATTCGCTGATTGTAATCCAGTTGATCAGCAGTTTTTGAAACAACCAACCACGTTCAATGCTTAAATCACCCTTTCCCCCCCCATTCTGATGCTCTGTATGAACTTCAGCAAGTTGTCTTGACCATGTCTATATGCATAAATGCATTAAGTTGCTGCCATGTGATTAGTTTAGTACTTTAACAGGTTTCCCTAATAAAGTGGCTGTGAGTCAAATCAGTCTATTTTTTAATACAGCAAAACAACCTGACAGGATGGCAGTTATTTCCACTGAAGTCAATGTTTTCAAAATAATTATTCTTAGAAAGTCTATCCCTCTTTCTTTAGGCAGTCCATTAGAATTGTTCTTAAGTCAGGGTTATTTTTTGAATTTAATATAAATTAAACAGTATTTTTGAGTTTACCATGAGCAAATCATTTTTAATTGAAACTGTAGGATGGGAAAGCACTTTTATAGTGAAAGTGGATATTCTGTGATTGCTGACAATCATACTTCAAGCATGTGCTATTTTAACTAAAAAACTTTCAAGTTGAACCTTCAGCATGATTCTTCGTTTATGAAAGTCAGTGTCACATTGTGAAGGAATTCATACAAAGGAAACCCGTAATGATTCAAGGAAAAAAAAATACCACCAAGATCTTACCAAACAAATTTGTATTTGTGTGGATTAAACATCAAAATTCTTACTTTCTTAATCCATGATTCTTTTATACCAAACTTGGCAAAAGCAGCAGTACTTTGTCTTACAGTCAACATTAAACTGTCACTGCAGCTAGTTAACAGTCCATTCTAAACTTCTCATATCATTAAAACAAAATGGTGATTAAACTTAAAGAACAAGCTGTAAAGACAGTAAAATTTATAGCCAAGAATTGATTGTAAAAATTATTCATGGACACCAATTTGCCATAGTGATGATCTTGTGAAAATCTGTAAAGCCAGTTTTTGATGTTTTTACACAGGAATCATTTTTAAATGTCAGGTTGCATAAGTTTGATAGCTCTTACTACGTCTCATTATTAAAGTGTTTTCTAAATGTATCTACAAGAGTGAGGATGTCATTAATAACCATCTCACTTATTTGCATCTGATGGTTATCAAATTCAGACCTGACACTAATCCAGAGTGCTTTAAGAATTAAGAGTTGTTTATAAATGTGGCAGATCTGGTCTCCTCTTATGGCTTAATTCGATGTAAGACTCACTTTACTTTTGCATACAGTTTGAGAAATTTAAAAAAAATCTGATATCAGTTGGTATATTTGGAAATTATGTAGGAAATCATCAACACCAGCAGGGAGCATCTTGTTTGCTCAGCTCCAGCAGGTCACACTCCAGCTGCTCTGCGTCGTCTTGGAAGCGCTCGGTAAAAGAGCGAATCAAACCTGCTGCGCTGCCTTCATATTCCAACAGCTCGACACTGTCCCCTGGAAATCAAGCACACAGACTAAATAATTAACTCTGCCAGGGTAGGACCAATTTAATTGTGTCTATGTGAAATTGCTGCCTGTGACAAGTTGAAAAGTTTAAAAGGTAAAAGATTTTTAATGCCATTTATACATTGGTTTCTATGTAGTGAAACAGAACTTATACAAATGTCAGACCACTGGTCCTGGAGTCTTCTAAATAAAACTTGGGGTGATACAGAGAGGACTAATCATCCTTTCCATTTATTAGATACTTATAAAACTGAATTTTTCATTAGAATTTAAAACTCTGTGTGTGTGTGTGTATATATATTTTTTTTATTCATCTACATACCACTGATTCTGGTGTTGGCTTGAACAAACATCTTGCGAGCCTCCTTCCTCAGCAGAACTGTTTCTCGCAGACGCAAGAAATTGTGAACACCGGTGTCGCTGACGGTGGAGTAGCTGTCATAGAGAGCCCTGCCTCCTTCCACATCCGCCGTTGACTTAAACACCTACAAATCAGTTTGTGGAAATGTTTGTGGGTGAAATCAACACAGAGTCAATGCTTAGACAAGACATAAGTGAAAAGTTCAGAGCAAGTCATATTGAGCTATGATGACTTGTCCAATAAAGCTGTCTTTAAGTTCTTTTTTGTCACATGTAGTTATTCAGTTATTATATTGTATAAATTCAGATATAATATAATTGCTTAGCAGTAAAGGGGATCAAATAGTCAAGTCACTGCTGCATTTCCACACTATAGTCACAAAATAAACACAAAAAGAAACAGCAACCTGACAAGTTGGTTTCTCGTTTTTTTCATATTGTGAAGTTTAATTCTACGTTTTAATTTAGGACCCAGCTAACAGTAACGTTTAAGTCACCTAAAAAATTAATAAGAAGTGACCTTTACATGTTACCAAAATCCAAGTTGGATTGATTTTAATGAATTGTTCTCGTCAGCCATTAAAAAAAAAAACAAAAACAACAACATCCAAATGTATTAATTTACGACAAAACTCGATAAGGCACTTATTCACATTTCCCAAGCTGCTGGATCCAATTAAATTTTGTGGAAAAAAGACACTGAAATCTTAATAAAATTTGCTTCTTTTCAGTAGCTCTGATTTTAACGAAATACCTCTGCCTTAAAGCTAACCCTGTGTGACCTTCACTTTTCTTGTAATCTTGTAAATGTTAGCAGATCTTTTACCCATTATAGGTATTAACCACACAAAGTTTGGAAAATATTGTGCTAAAATATCAAATCCTGTATTGGCATACTTTTACATTTGCTATTGGTCTTTATCATTCCTGCTATTGTGAGTGGCCACACAAATTTTAATAAACAACTGAGTGAGCTCCTACAGAGTTTATATTTATGCTGAAACTGCATTCTATCTACCATATTTCTTTTACCCATCATACTGTAGTCATTAGCCCTACAGTAGTCCAGTCTGCTCCTATGTTGGTAAAGAGATTGTCATTGTTGACCTCCTGTGACCTTGACCTTTCATCTCTTGATCTCAAAAATGTTAGGAACCAGCAGCCCAGTAAGCTCCTGTGATGGTAGCAAGAATTTAATGACGCTGTATCTTGACCTTTGACCCCACAATCTCATAAGTATTATCAGATGTTCTATTCATTATAGGGATTAATCACACAAAGTTTGGTAAAGATCCAGCATTGTAATGGACGGATAGATGGACAACCTGAAAACATAAGGTCTCCACAGCGGAGACATAATAAAATGGGACAAGTTAACCAGTTATTTTCAGTAACGGTCTCTAAGGAACTGAGATGTATTGATTACCTGCAGTTTACAGAGGAACCTATGGATGGCGTTCTTGCCCACAGTGTGGATCTTGCTTCTGTCCAGCGTAATTCGTGCGTCGGGCTTGCCATCCTGTCCCATCACTTCCTCCAGGCCCACCAGGCCCTCCCCAGCCTCCAGCAGAACACGCAGAATGACAAATCGAGCCTGCATGTGAGCCTGATGAAAACAGACACCGCACACACGTGACATAGTCTATATGCCTGAAGATGCTCATAAAATCACAGACACCCAATATAAAATGACACAGACACCAAAATTAGGCTGTGAGAAACACAGTTAATGCTGACTCAGATTTGTAAATGCTCTTCATCCTACACCATCTCTCTCTGAAGCTCTTCAAAGGATACGTTAGAAACCAAGTAAGGAATGAAAAACTACATGTAAGAAAATGGGTTTCTCAGAGTGCAGACAGATTACCTGTCTCCAGCTCTTGCTCTCAGGTGTGTAGAACTCCAAGCCCAGCAGTCCGGCTCGGACCATGCTGAGCCAGTTGATGTACACCACATCCTCTGAATCTTGTTCCTCATGGCCAAAAATACTGGGACAAACACACACAAACATAAACATGCTGACCCCCACAGAGCATTAGCCACACGCTTGAACAGAAATAACTAATTCAAAGCACTTATATTAACTTTAAAAGGTCCTTAATTGCATGTCAACAAAATAGAGTAAGAATGACAAATAACTAAGAATGAATTGAACAGCTGCTTAAGCCCCCTAAACATCTAAATAAAGTTAGTTGTTTTTGTTTCCTGCTTAACATGCTTTTATAGATTCTGTGGTTTTGTGTCCCAAAGGCTCTTGCGGTCTCAAATATTTTCCCTACTGAAGAAATCGATTAGTTGAAGAGAATTTCAGGGATACTAGTCTAAATTTCACCCCACTGACTGATGTTTAATATGATTCGCATATGGAATGTTTAAGTTAGTTTGACATATATGTATAATGTACATTCATGTTGAGATATAAGACATAACACACCTGAGCACTTGCTTGTTGAGACACAGATAGAGTCCAACACACTCTGCGCGGCATTCTTCATAAGTAGAAGCAATCGTGGAGAATTTACTGTCCCAGGTCTCACTGCCCTGATACCAACTGGATACCTGAAAGATGCATTCACACATCAAGTTACCCTATCTTTTTTCACCAAATGAAACACTTCACGCTGACAAATGACCAGTAGATTTTGAAACCAGACAGCAAGGCGCACACACAAGCAAACTCACCGGTTCTCCGGTCTCTGGGTTGATCACCTTACTTTGGTCAAAGTTGAATTTGCCTTTGTCATCCTGTGAATCATGGGCACAAAGGAAGTTGGAAAAACCACTCAATGAAATAAACAAGGAGGAACCAAAAGTATCTATGCTTTTAACCCTCTGGGTCAACGGACACGCTGGTGCATCCAAATCACATAACCCAACTTTTGATTCCATGCGCAGGGGGCTGTGGTCATGTGATTTGGATGCTCCGGTGTGTCCATCAACTCCAGAGGGTTAACACAAAGGAAGTAAAAATACTCATATGCAGATGTATGTCTAACTGACCTGAACAAACAGCTTGCCACTTCCATGACCCAACAGCTCATGAAGTCCAACCTGCACCTCAAATGATGGACCCTTCCACTTGATAAACAAATCCTAGACCAAAAGGAAGACTCAGGATATGTAATTATGCAAGCAAGTGAAAGAGAAGAGAGCTGGTGCATAAGAGAATCAGGAAACTGTATATGATACCTTGTCTTTCTCTTCCAGGAAGGTTAGTTTTTCTTTTTGCGTTGCATAGGCTACAGCCAGCACATTCCCTAGCGACACATTTTTAAAGCCCTCTGACTGTCTGATGTCATCATCTATAAAAAATAAATAAATAAATAAATAAACAAAACTTGAATTAAGTGTAATGCTATAAAACTTAAACTTGGGTTGAAACTAAGCTTGCGAATTTAATGCCATTCAGGAGTGTGAGAGATTTCTGTGCACATACAGTTGGGGATGTTGATGCCAGCTGGTATTCCACTCCCGGCAAAGGTGAGAACGTCCAGCGAGGTGAAGTCTGGTTTAAGGAACGTGTCCTTCTCAAATTCCCTTGGCCAAGGCAACTCAGGAAGCAAGACTTCTGCTGAAGTCACCAGCTTGGTGAAACGTTCACTCATTGCCTTGTTCACAACAGCCACAAAACCTAAAAAGAACATCAGAAAGCTTTCCTATAATGTGAATTCAGTATCTTGTAAAACTTTTTAAAGTAAGGATGGCTTTTCTGAATGTGATGAATAGCAAACAGAAAATACTGAAGGAATGAACAAACCTACCACCAACTAGATTGCACTGCATGACAGATAAGCTCCCCAAAAGACAACTCATTCTCTGCATTTAACCCATCCTTAGTATCAGAAGCAGTAAGTATCATGCAGTGTCCCCTCAGCCAACTCTACAAGCTGGTGCCTTGGTCAAAGGCATGAGGACAAGAAAAATGAATCAAGTTTTTGGATTTTGGAAGAAAACAGAACCCTGGGAAGAAATCCATCAAAGCAAGTGGAACACATGTACACACCATGGAGACACACACACCCACACACACACACATTAACCCTAGAACTGCCAGCTATACGACCAGCTAGACGACCGGCAGTGAATAAAAACACCGGAAGTGATCAATATATAGACGACCGGCAGTACACGAAACTTATCGGGGACATCGATATATTGAGGTCCTGCA
>VUQH01044394.1:0-17010 GCA_015106775.1 Etroplus canarensis | reverse complement strand
GAAAGAAAATAGAAGAACCAAGTGCTTAATGAAAGAGTCTGTACAACTGAATTGGAGATTTTAACATCCCCACCCGCTGCACCCCACCACCCTGACCTACTTTTTTTTCCCCTCTGCTGACACACACTCAGATGATTCAGCATTTCACTCCATCTCCTGCCCGCTTTATCTTTCTTTCTCATGCTTGACATTTCTCTGCTTTTCCCTCTCACGTTGTCTTTGTTTTTGCTTCCTGTCTTTCTCTGTCTCCAGCAGTGCCTTCCCTCTCTTCTGAAAAGTGAACCTGAACTCACCCATTATCTGGAGTCATTTGTTCAAATTAATTCGCAAACTCCCACCAACTAACAGCAGGGGAATAAGCAGCTTTCACGATGCAGGATAATCACAGCCACACCATGTAAAAATGTGACATTTCGAAAAGATTTCATGGCTTGGAAGAGAACATTTTGTTTTTCAATTGGTAATTGAGGTTTTTTTATATATTTATTTTTGGCATTTTGCCTTTGTCCTACTTCACAAAGAGAACTAGAGAAAGAGACAGGATGCAAAGGTGCGGAATCAAACCTGGGGCACACTGTACTAGGTGAGATTAGGGGTGCACCCAATTGTATGTGTTTGGCTTTTTAATGCCAACAGACAGAGTTGTTATGACTTGTTGAGTGCTACTCAGTCAGCGCATAAAGGATATGATTTAAAGCCACATAGAGGGATGGAAACCTAATCATTTTAAAGGATATCACGGTTGTTCTGCCTCCCAGCTCCAACTGCTTCTGTCAACAAGTGTGAATCAACTCTCCAGCTTTCTTTTATGCTTTCTTTCTCACCTTTTATTTCACTCTTTTCTTGTCCTGCTGCTCTCCTGGGTACACACTCACACTCATACATGTAACAGTCTTACTGCTCTCCCTCAGCATAAAAAGACTGTGTGTAAAAAGATAAAAGCTGTAGCAGTTGATGTAAATAATATGTATAATTTCTGGAGCTGTTGGACCATCGCTGACAGATGGAGAGACATATGCGTGGACAGTTGCTTGTCCTTTGCAGCAGTGTTTGGTAAACTGGCCTCGCTTTATATTTTTCCAGTTATTAACCACTGAATGTTCCTTCCCCATACAAGTTATGCATGTCTGATTTCAGAAATCCTCCTCCGTAACCCCCTCCTGTATAAGCTTGTAGTCATAGGTGGATATATAACGACTCTTTAACATATTGATTTTCATTAATGTTGTGTATCTCTGGCTCTGCTTGGTGGTTTGTGAGCTCAGATGGCTCGATCAGATTTGTTCCAGAGCATCACATGAGCATATTTCAAATGCCATTTTCAATCCCGTACCCAGAGATGTTTAAACCTTCTCTCACATAAAGTAAAGAAAATCAGTGAATCCTTGCAGAAGTGGTGTGTCAGTTTTTTTTTTTTGTTCTTCCCAGCTTTAGTTGTGAAATATTTTGCTTGTGTGGTACAGTCTGCAGGAGTTTTCTTACTTTTCTCTCTAGGGTTGCTGCAGCTGTGGTAATTTGCAGCAGCAGGAAGCTTAAATGCTTAAAACTTGATTTTCCCTCAGGGAAAGATGTTCCACATGGTGGACATTTTCTCAGCACTGAAAGTGTGGTGGTAATTTGTTTTTGAATAAATGACAAACAGCGGGTGATGCAGAATTGTGTGCCTTTCCAGTAAACACTCTTGTTAAAGCAACAGGTTTATGTACAATGTATGTATGGGCTCTTTTAATCATTCCTAGATGCTGTGGCAGTGACATGGTACTAGCCTGCTGTCCAATTTGTTTCTGGATGGCAGACGTGACCCACCGGAGCTGCTATTAAACAAAAACGCTGGAACTGCCGAGAATTCTTGAGATTTTTGCTTTGTCTCTGTGTGTGTTTGACTTTGGAGGCACGCGTGTCTGTGTGTGAGAATGTGCATCTTTCGTTGCACATTTTTGTGTGTGTAGGATGCAGATGGGGTTTTGGGAAGGAGGCCAGCAAACACAATTGGTCCATTGAGCCGCCTAACACCCCCTGAGTCTCTCACTCTCTCATACACACACCCTGGTGAGACTTGTCACAGTTTGCTCTGTGCAGTCTGAATTCTGAGCTGACTGAAGTCAAAAAGCTTTGGGGTTGTCTTGTGGATTTTACAGACAGCCCCGTTCCTCTCTTATTTATTTATTGCTCTGTCCTCCTCTTTCTCTCACACTTTATTCTTTCTCTTATAAAGCGTTTTTATTCAGAGGGACAATTATTGTTTTAAAAGTAATAACATTATGGGCTCCCCCTGTGTTTGTGAGTGTGTATGTGTCATATTTTATTAAATGTCAGGGAATCAGGCAGAGGGGGAGTAGAAGCATTTTTCTTTTTTTAAATCAAAGGGTTTTTGAACAATTTCAAACTTCTCTTAGTTGAACTAACAAGGTTTGGGCATATTTATATATCAGGTAGCTAGTTTATTGAACCATGTGGAAATTACAGCGCCATTTACTCTCTTTGTGTATCTCTTAGTTCCCATTTTAATTTTATTGTATTGACGTGAGTAGTACGTTCACTAAGCAACACCAAAGAAATGTAATCACTGCTGGATAACTGGTGTTTAATGCCTCTATTTCTATGGAGTTTTGTAGTTTATCACTGTTTGCACATTCATTTTTGATGGACACTCAACAGCCACTTCATTAGGTATACCTGTTCAACTGCTCGTTAAGGCCAATCACATGGCTGCAACACAATGTATTTAGGCATGTAGACATTTAGACATCAGAATGGGGTAGAAAGATGATTTAAGTGACTCTGAATGGAACATAGGCTGATTTGAGTATTTCTACTGGGATTTTCCCACACAACCATCAATAAGATTTACAGAGAATGGTCTGAAAAAGAGAGAGTATCCAGTGAGCAGCAGTTCTCTGCCTTGTTGATGCCAGAGGTCTGCGGAGAATGGCCAGACTGCTTTGAACTGATAGGAAGGTGACAGTAACTTAAATAACCCCTTGTTCCAACCATGGTATGCTGAAGAGCATCTCTGAATCCACAACATGTTGAATCTTGAAGCAGCAGAAGACCACAGAGGGTGACATTCCCATCAGCTAAGAACAGGAAACTGAGGCTACAGTTTACAGTAAGAAGACTGGAAAATGTCTGATCTGTGTCAATTCTGCTGCAACATTCAGAAGGTAGGTTCGGAATTTGGCATAAATGACAGTAAAGCATGGATCCATCCTGCCTTGAGCAACAGTTCAGGCTGGTGGTGTCAGTGTGTCAGATATTTTCTTGGCACACTTGTTGAGACCCCTTAAGTTCTGACTGAGCATTGTTTAAATGCCAAAGTCTACCTAAGTATTGTTGCTGATCATATCCATTTCTTTATGACTACAGTGCACCCACCTTCTGATGACTGCTCCCAGCAGGATAACACCATGTCACAAAACTCAGATCATCTCAAACTGGTTTCTTGAACATTACAATGAGTTCACTGTACTCAAATGGCCTCCATAGTTACCAGATCTCAATCCAATAGAGCTCCTTTCAGAAGATTTGCATTATAGATTTGCAGCTGACAATAAATAAATAGGTACTTTATTAATCCCCCACAGTCTGTACAGTAAATACAGATACCATATAAAATAGACCAAAAACCTCCGTGGAATATTTCAAGCACCTTATTGAATCTTTGCCACAAAGAATTAAGGCAATTCTGAAGGCAAGAGGGAATCCAAATCAGTACCAGTAAGACATAACTAATAAAGTGTCTGGTGAGTGTATATACATTTAGAGTGGTTGATGGTCATATTAAACTTGGCCCAAGTTTCAGATAATAAAGTCACCATATGTTCTTGTGATCTCTTGGAGCCAAAAGCTTATGCTGCTCTAAATGGTCTTTTTCAGACAGTTTTATCTGTTCTCAGCTCTGCGTGATATCACAGAGACTGGATATCCATAATACAGTCATCTCAGGAACACAGCTGAGAACATCCACCCACCTGCTGTTCAAATCTTTTGTCAGTTCGGGGCAGCCTGTCAGATGAAAGTTGGCTGAAATGGAGTAGGAAAGGTGCTAAATGGCTTATTTCAGACAGTGGATGAACCGAGTGGTTGCACCAAAGCCCATTATTTGATAAGGATTATTTTGATCTGTGAATCATACAAAGCTACTTTAATATAGTTCAGTAATAAAAATATGGAGTTGGAAATGAGCATAATGGGTTTCCTTTATGCAATTTCATACAATGGGAAAAAAGCTTTCATTTTGATTTTATAATTTGATTGTTTTGATCAAGTTTCTCCAATGTAATTTTGGATGCCAGACTGTTTTCTATTGCATTAGTCAAAAATTGGTTGAGTACACGCCTCTGCCATAGTCTACCTTCCTCTCAATCAGTCACCCTGTGCAGCATTATTCAGACAGCACAGTAGGTGAAGACCTGCTAATGCAGTGAGCGCAATCCCTCTTAAATGACAAGGCAAAGATCACACAGTCCACTCAGACTAACATTACAGAACAGAACTGGATAAACCTCTTTTTGACTGACTTTTGCATCCTTTTGACCCTCACTAATGTCTCTATTGTGATTTGCTGTCTTTTTTACTGTTAAAAGGAGAGGATCAGGCATTTCTGCTAACAGCTGGGTGAGAGTTTAATCAGTGATGTGTGAATTGTTCTTCTGTGTTTCCCTTCAGCAGTATTGAGCAGGAGCATTTGGGTAATTCAAAAATCATTTAGTGTTCAAGCAGAGTCTCAAATGAGCTCCTTGAAAAACTGTTATGATGAAGACATAGAATATGAGGGTGTTTTCACTTGGGCTTTTTTCCTTTTTTCTTGGAGCTGCAGCATTGAGAGGGAATTGCAAACTAAAATTTGAAAGAAGAGCTAATCACTGAGGGGAACAAGAGAGGGTAAAAGTAGGAGATGAGGGTTTGTCAGTGGGGGTAGCAAATGTAGGGAAGAAATAAGAGGAGAGGCAGTGATGACAGGGGAATGCACTGCATGACAAAGAGCTGCAGGGAGGCGAGTCGATGAGAAGGGAGATGAGATGCATTAAAATAAAATGAAATCAGGAGAAAGTGGAAAGTGGGGCTATTCACAGGTGAAAAGTTCAGTCATGTGTGTAATTTGACAGTTTTATTTCAAAGTTTGCTGCGGCAGAGGCACAAAACTAGTCAGTTTGAGTGTGTTCATCCTCAAATCTGTATCACTAGAAAGCTCCGTTGGGTGGCAAAACAGAACTACCATAAATGCCCAAGTCTTCCATGTGCATCGTCCCTGCTTTTCAAACCTCGCTGTCCCTCAGTGTTTGTAATGACATTCCAGTTATGGCTGTTTTTTGAGACTTTTTTTTTTCCTTTTTTTGAGCAACAAGCTTTTTTCACTCGTTTCATCTTTCATGTTGAACTGCTGCCAGAAGACACTGTCTTAGTGTGCATGTGTGAGGGGCCTGAGGACAGTGAGTTGTGATTAAAGAGGAGGAAAAAATGTGACTTGTTCTGCATTCTTCCTTCTCCTGGATAAACAACTTTCAGCTCGAGCCAGAGAGGACATCCTCACCACAGGGAGCCTGGATCAGGGATTTTAACATGGTCACTATGGGAATGTGTTCAGTCTCTCTGAGTCTCATGAAGATGAAGAGGTCACATTTTTCTGACATGCTATGTCCCAAATTTTGTTTCCATCCTGGTATATTTTGAGCTAGTATTTCTGTAGTATAGTGGTTGACACATTTTCCTGACATGCAACTGGGAGGAGGCCCAAATTTAAGGGTCACAAGCCACAGTGTACTCCTAGTGCTTGTCCTAAGCCTGGATAAATGGGAGAGTTGTGCCAAGAAGTGCATCTGGTGTAAAATTTGTGCCAGCTCACACATGTGGATTCATCCATTGTGGTATCTCTTTGATGGAAAAAGGGAGTAGCCTAAAGTACTGGAGAAAGAGGTGGAATGTGATTTAAATTTTGTTGTTTTCCAGCAAGCATCCTTTTTTGTTCATTGTCAATATGATTCCAAAAAAGCCTGTTACAGTTTCTGCATCCATGAATATGCAAGAGATTGCTTGAATCCAAGTGAGGTAGATTTTGTCATCAGATTGTGAGTATGAGGCTCTGTGCCAGCCAATTTTTGGGACTACATGGACTCCTACACATGTAACCTTCAGGCGAACTTCAAGCAGACTTTCAAGAAGTGTGACATTAATGACTACTCTTCCGTGATGTGCCAGCTGTCCATGTCTGTGTACCTTAAATAATTCCTGCCTTAATTATTCACTTGTTCACTTCCACACCAAGGGGCAACCTCCGGAACAAATAAATGAAGGCAACGTGGCAGTCAGGTGCCACTTGAGACCGACTCAAAAAGCAAGTGAATCCTCATAACCTTGCATAACTTTATAGCATTAAAAAGCATATTTACAGCCTCATACAAAAAAAAAAACTCTTCACAACCCTGTTTTATACCTTGTCCACTTGGATATTGGTGTTTAGGGTGTGACTGGTTTCACTGATACAGGCAGCTGGAGCCTGGTAGGCCTCACCACTATTGCTTCGAGTGGTTGAACTGGACATCTTCACTGTGTTTATGCTGTTGATTCCTTCTTGGAGTATTTCAATAGAATTAGCAAACTAATATTATGACTCTGTGTTGTACTTTAATTTTGATAAGTAAAATTGTATTTTATGAGTGTGTTAATTAGCACTAAGCTGATATGTTTGCCTTTGCATTGTGCCCATACACATTTTTGGCACTCCACCATTTCATCCAAATATGGTAACTTTTACTGAAAAAACACAACATAGTGGAAGCTTTAAATGCAGAATTCGGAACAAATGGGTGACATCAAAGTGACTACATCAATCTATTGTACTGTCTA
The DNA here is from genome assembly GCA_015106775.1 of Etroplus canarensis. NCBI lineage: Eukaryota > Metazoa > Chordata > Actinopteri > Cichliformes > Cichlidae > Etroplus > Etroplus canarensis. The sequence goes on along the minus strand of VUQH01044394.1, from coordinate 10,164 downwards.
CAATCAACACTGGATATAAACTCTGAACTCTCATGAACTTTAAAGACTTTTGTATTTTGCTTTAGTATTTTTTTTTATTTCCTCAGTTACATTATGCCTAACTTTATGTTCTTCTTATCTAGGTTTTTTTTATGCCTGTTAAAGCTTAGTCATAATTTTCCAGGAACAGCTGAAAACATTTGTTGGAGGACTCCCATTTTGAAGCCCCAAGTTCAGTATTTTAGCTGTCCCCATCTTGGTTTCTTAAAACCCAACATGATGAATAAGGGATTTATCTCATTGAGAAAAGGGACACTGGACACTCATGATGTAGCCATTTCAGTCACAGGGTAGGGCAACCCTGAAGCATTCCCTGCTTTATCATCTGTTTTACTCTAAATGGGATGGAAATTTATGAAACAAACATTACTTTGCATTGTCCATCCATTGATCTATTTTCTTCCACTGGAGACTATCCAAGCTGTCATAGCGTGAGATGCAGGGTACACCCTGGACTGGTTGCCAGTCTGTCACAGGGCCAACACAGAGAAACAACCACTAATTCTCACACCTACAGCCGATTTCAAATCAGCAGTTAACCTAACACAAATGTCTTTGGACCTTGGAAAATGGACAGAGCACCTGGAGGGAACCCATGCAGGCACAAGGAGAACATGCAAATTCCAGACAGAAAGGCCTCAGCCTGCTTGTGGTTTCGAACCCAGGACCTTCTTGCTTTGAGGCAGCAGTACTACAAACCATGCTGTTCATGTTGCATTAAATGGTATTTTAAATTAACGACTGAAACCATTAATTCATCAAAAAAGTCTTTACTTGCTTCTTACTATAAGAGAGAACTAGGGTCATTTTTTCAAAGACTTCTTCTATGTAGTCACACTTGGTATTGCAACCAGAGTACTTGCCCCCTGTTGGCCATTAGGGAGAATGGATGTTTGTCTTTTACATACAGTCTGTATATAACATAATAACTATAGTGCATTTTGATCTTATCCATTGTAAATAAATTATATATTACATGCCCCATGGAGTGTAAATGTGAAAATGTATATGTAAATGGAATGAGTCCAAAATACTTCATGGTAAAATTTTATTAAAGAGTTCATGTCCTATTCAAGTCTGGAGAGCTGGACATGCCACCATAACTGTAGTTTATTCTTTCAAAAATAATCTTGCCTTAGATGTGGTTTAGATTTAAGGCGTTTAGGCATGCTGTGCTTTGTGGTTAAAGTCATAGTGCACAGGTAGTAACCTTTTAAGTAAATAATTATGTTTGAGATTCTGGTAACATCAAAGTACATTGGCAGTGGATTTTAGTAGGTCTGACTTAAGTTGTGTGAGAGGAGAAGTTATGATTCACAGGATGATGTGAGGTGCTTGTTAAAAAAGATGGGCTTTCCATGTGCAGGCCGGTGACTGTTCTGACTTGTGAGAATCATTCTTGAGATTTTTCATGTTTATCTGACTGGGAAAGCAGCCTTTCATTTAACGTGATGAAAAAGTATAAAAAACACATTTTAAAAACCATCTCACAGACACTCAGGAAAACTGGTTTGATTCCCTCTGGGACAGGCAGAGCTGTGTGAAATCTTGCTTTTGCTTCAAGCAAAAGCAAGATGTTTCTACTTTCACTCCACGGGTGAAATGTCTTAAGGACATTTCAGCTGGACAGATGCAGGCTGTCACAGGGACTTGAACCTTAATCATCCAGTTGAAGGACAGTTTTTTTTTTTTTTAATCAGAAGTAGCACAAGCTGCTCTAAGCTGTGTTCTGACTGTCACATATGGTCATCAACTTTAGATAGTGGCTTAAAGCAGTGGTCCCCAACCTTTTTTGTACCATGGACCGGTTGCATGCATGAAAATTTTTCCGCGGACCGGGTTGAGGCATGGGGGTTCCAATGACAAAAATCTTTGTCAGTTAATGGTCTGTAATCTGAATGCAACATTTACACTTTATATAGAGAAGGTACGTGTGTATGGGTGTTTAGTCTCAATGTGGTGAAGCAGTTTTGGTTTAATTGCTTCATTAGCCAGTCAGTCACAGTGGGTGAGGAGCATGTGTATTACCTGTTGTAATGAACCTGTAACTTGGGTAAGAACCTTTGTATTTGCTTTTAAATGCAGCTTTTTTTGTGCTGGCGGTCCATGACCCTTCTGCTGTCCCATCGTTTGCTTGTTCCTTCCCAGAAATGCTCTTCAGGGAATTTTGCTTTTAGCTCATTTTATTTTGAAGGGTTAGCTTGTGTTGCAGATGCCTGAAATGATGTTCCAGGGTCAAGTGCAGTTAGTGAGGTGAGGGCGGAAACAGTTGTTTTTCAAAATAAGATCCGGAAGAAGAAAGGAAAAATAACATTTTAACCACGAAATTTTTTTCTTTGCAGCCTGGTTCCAAATGGTCCGCGGATGACCGGGGGTTGGGGACCCCTGGCTTAAAGAATAAGATTATAAGCATCAAAATGAGTTTCACCAGTAGTGAAGCTGGTGGGTTTGGCTAATATGTCAACATTTTCTGCTGACAATTACCCATATATACAGTACTCACGGAAAGATAAGGATATGTGGCTTTTGGGTGAAATTTATGGAAAATGTAAAAAATTCACACTAGAGTGATATTATATCATGAAAGTAGGACATTTAAGTGGAAGCATGCAATGGTGATTTCCTCATCTCAAACAATTTATTGAAACATAAGCCAACAAACAATGGTGGGTATACCACAACAAAAAATGTCAATGTCTCAATAATTTGTCATGTGCCCTCGACCATCAATTACAGCTAGACAACAATGTCTCATGCTGTTCACCAGTCGACTTATTGTCTGCTGAGGCGTTGCATTCCATTCTTCTTGAAGGGCGGCGCTCAGGTCACTGAGGTTCTGGGGTGCAGGGTTATGAGCCTCTACACTATGACTCAGCTGATCCCATAGATTTTCTATGGGCTTCAGGTCTGGAAAATGTGCAGGCCACTCCATTTAAGTTACCCCAGCCTCCAGCAGCCGTTCCCTAATCATGCAACCTCGATGAGCTGGAGCATTGTCGTCCGTGAAGATGAAATTAGGCCTGTGTTGTTCATGCAGGGGCACAATGACTGGATTAACGATGTTAATCAGGTAGTATTGGCTTGTCACTGTACCAGTTCTGTATTATGTAGACACACCTGCCCAAACTGTAACATCACCAAAGGCTCATCTGGCGACAGCAGTAGCTGATGCATAGCGCTCTCCTTGACATTTCCAACATGGTTGGTGGCCATCATTTCTGTTCAGCGTGAATCGACTTTGATCAGAGAACAGCACTGAGGCCCACTGGTCCCTCGTCCTGCGTAAATGCTACCTTGCTTATGCCAGACGATGACGCCTGTGCTTGGTGGTGTGGTCAGGTGGTCTAGAAGTCGTAGTAGTGTAGAACTTGCAGGTTGTCTAGCACGCAGACCACGCTAATGTAAATGGTTTCAAATGGTCTAACATGACACTTGAGTGCCTCTCACCTCCCTTAAATGTGCCTGGAGTTGAGTGGCAGTCGTCGTCTGGTTCTGTACGGCACTGTTCAGAATGAAGCCGTCATCAGCATGGGATGTGGACAAAAGATGTCCACTTCTATGTCTTTATGTGACTATTCCAATCTTTCTGTATCCCTGTTGCAACCTGCTGATGACACTCTGTGACTCTCTAAGTTCAGTGGCCACTTCCCTCTGAGAACATCCCGTTTGAAGCCTCGCAATGGACAGGTACTATTGATCAACTGTAAGCTGTCATCTTGGTCTCATGATGTAAAAATGTGAACAGCATGATGAAAAAACTGTTTAAATACCAGTTCTAATTTAATTTAAAAAAAAAAGATCAATTCATGGATCCAACACCAGTTGTGAATTTTGCCATTAAGCACTTTGTTAGAGAACAGCAAGTTATTGCAAAAAAATACTGAAAAACTGAACAGTTGGACATGTACATTCAAAAGTATAGAAAAGGTCAAATTAAGTTAACCTGTAAGGGTTATAGTGCATTTTAGGTGCATCCTGAAATTTCATCCGAAAACCAAATATCCTTCATTTTTTTGTAGTAGTGTATATGGCGATTTATGTGCTGTGTGGTACTGTCCAGCCATTGGCTTTACAAGTTCATTATTTACAGAACTGAATTCTCAAGGAGGCAAACCACTAAGTTATTTTCGGACTCTATATTTGTCCAATGAACCAGCCATAGGAACTCAGCCATAGGAGCTCAGACATCAGAAGAGAGCTTGGAGTAGAGCTGCAGTTCCTTCATGTCCAAACGAGCCAGCTGGGTAGGTTCAGGCACCTAATCAGGATGCCTCCTTGAAGACTTTTTCTATTTGGGCAAGCCCAGACTTTCTGGGCATGCCTGGGGTCTCCCCACTGTGTGTATCTTGGGAGGAGATCTCAGAGTAGACCCAGAACTTGCTGGAGTCAATAGATCTCATCTGGTTTAGGAGTGTCTCAAGATACAACACGGGAAACTGGAAGAAGATGGTGGGTAAAATGACATGCATTTCTGTGCTTACAACATTTGACATCTTCTAAAGCCTTGTATGATAGTTTACTGATTTTCTGGACTCTTGGAAATTGTGGTAGGATTAGAAACATTTCTGTAAATTAAGCAAACGAAACAACAGCCATTAATCAATTTTAGTTGCAACCAAATTCAGCAGGATTTTGAAAAATGAAAAACTGCATCCTATTGTATTCTTTGAGTTGTACTGTCAGTCTATCTCATTACTTTCTGTCCTGCGCTACACTTTTTTGTGATGAATTAAGCTTACAGAACAAATCAGAGAACTTATTTCAGAGACATGGTCCAGTGCAAGTTTGCACTTCTCTTCATGCACTGTTCAGACAACTTTACAGTAATGGGTACTTTAAATAGCTTTACTATACTTTTAAGTCTCATTAAATATTTGGATATATCCGATACACGCACAAACACACTTGTGTGTGTCTTACACCAATAGGAGTGCTCTCTGTTTGTGTGTTGTTGTTGACCTATTGACTCCTCTCTGAGTTAATCTATCAGTGGATGTGATCAGATTACTGTGGATTATACTGACTATTAGAGGTTCCACCAAGACTACATGACACACTCGCATACACTCACAGACATTCAGATGAGTACACAGTAACCAACCTGACACAGTAATGTGTGTAAGCTCACCAACTCCACATACACAAATATGAACTGACACTTGTTGAGATACACTGCATGCTTGGCCCGATGTGACGGGGGCTTAAAGTCCATCCCATTATCAGAAAAGCAGGTGTAAAGCCTCTGCTGCTCGGGTAGATCCTTCAATCGGCGAAAAACCAAAAAGTTTTGAAAGTCGTACTATAAGGGATTCAAAATAAAAATCAGCCTGGAAATTTAATTTATTGTTAAAATATGAATGGACTGCATGTTTGAATCTAATAATATGATTGAAAGCATGTGGTTATTTATAAGCAGCACTCTTGGTTCTCATCACATTGAATAAAAGAAACAGCTGTTTTTGAACATGATATTGGTTCTGACAGTCTCAGCGTGTGTCCATTGTTAGCTCACTTCAGTGTTTTGACATACAGCATGTTTTCATCACATTGTGAAAATGCTACTCACATTCTGCCAGGTGTCATTTTCTCACTGCCCCATCCACTTGCCTGTTAAAGCATGACAAAAAAAATCTTCAATTTGGCCTCCTTTTTTTTTAACCAGTATAATTTCTATATTACTTAGTGTGCACTAAGATGCATAATGCTGCCCTATATAAGTAAAGCACACATAAGCACACGCTGAAGGGATACACATGAGTTGTTAGGTGACTCAAAAGAAAACAAACCAACTACTGCAAGAGAAAAATAACAAAAGACAGAAGAAAGAATGGATAGCACATAAAAACGAGTTAAAACTCTGAGACACTTAAGCGTCCTCTTCCAAAGAACAACATGGGACAATATAAATACAACCCCATTTCCAAAAAGGTTTGTACGCTTTGTGAAATATAAATGAAAACACAGTGTAATGATGTAATGATGGTATGTGGGTGCGTTAGGGCCTATGGTACTGGCAACTTGCACATTTGGAAAGGCACCATCAATGCTGAAGGGTATTTCAGCAAGACAATAGTGAACCACATACTGTAGCTCTTACAACAGCAGAAGAATACAACAGTAGAAGAATCGGGTGCTGGACTGGCCTGCCTGCAGTCCAGACCTGTCACCAATTAAAAACATCTGGTGCATCATGAAATGGAAACTATGACAAAGAAGACCCAGGACTTTTGAGCAACTGGAATCCTATATCAGACAAGAATGGAACAACATTCCTCTTCCAAAGGTCCAGCAGCTGGACTCCTCAGTACCCAGATGTTTACAGACTGTTGTTAAAAGAAGAGGGGAATGCTACACAGTGATAAACATGGCCCTGCCCCAACTCTTTTGAGATGTGTTGTTGCCATCACATTCTAGATGAGCTAGTATCTTTCATGAAATAGTAACATGTCTCTTTCAGCGTTTGATATGTTTTCTGTGTTCTTTTGTTAACAGAATATTGGTTTATGAGATTTGCAAATAATTGCATTGTGTTTTTATTTATATTTTACCCAGAGTCCCAACTTTTCTGAAAATGGGATTGCAACATAAGGTGTTTAAATATAAATTTATTCTCTTTTCTCAAGAAACAGCTGTTTTCTGGATGGATATAGAGTTGGACACAAACTGACCTTACACTGTTACTTATTCCTTTGAGTGCTGTGTGTGTGTGTGTGTGTGTGTGTGTGTGAGAGAGAGAGAGAGAGAGAAGTGTCTTCTTGCCTCTATGTGTCATGACCATCTGTCCGATGGCAGAATAAGCAAACAGCTGCCCGTGTGACGTAACACAAGACAAAAAGATGAGGTGAGAGACAAGAAAAGATGTGAAAGACAGAAGGACTGAGAAACAGGATGAGAAAGCTGCTGACGCAAAGGGACTTAAAGGGGAGAAATAAAAAAATAAAAATATACTTATAAGCTTTTTTCTTGTCTTCCCATGAGCTGGATGATAAGATTGATACCTTTTTTTTCAAATCTGTGCAGCAAATGTAGATCTATATCTTAACACACAGTCAGCTTTGCTTAGATTAACAACTGGAAACTTGGTCCAAGCCAAGACACTGTCTGACTCATAACCCCAACAGAAGATTGTTTTAAATTCCAGGGAGATTATAAATTTCAAGGAAATGTGAAAGATTATGCACATAAACAATATTTACATGTGATAAAACATTACAGCCATGACAGCGCAAGAGTTTTAATCACAGCCTGTACATAAAAGATGGATGTAACCACCATGATGTCACCCATTGATTTCTGGACTCTTTGACGCTGGTGTTTTTTGGCTGCCACTTTGGTTTTGAGACAGAAGTGACCGTATTTGGACCAAAGGGTGGAGTGCTTGGTTATCAAGTAGCTAGGAAGCTGCATCCATTAACTACATAGGTGCAACACACAAACACAGTTACCTGGCAATTAGTGCAAAGTAATAAACTGATATAATATTAGAATTTCACTCACTAAAACTGGAGCACAAACTACTAGACTGGTCTGTGCAACAAGTCGTATTGTTTTTTGTACCAGGCTGTAAAAACTATATTTTCTCAACTGAAATTGAGTATTTAACACCTGAGTCTATGGGTATAGATTTGCCTTTGAACCCTGCCTTGTGTGGCCATCAGAGGAAATAGAATTTATAGCTATTTGTGTTGACTTCACTTTTTAGTTCCAGAGGTTGCCACTTGGTTTGAATATGACAGTATAAACATTATGTAGCTTCAATTAAGAGTTAGACACCTTGAGAACTGGACTTTAAGGCCCTGACAGTTGCTCAACACTGGGCCTTTCTCTATTCCTAAAATCCGCAGTGTATCTGATACACTGAGGTATATGTTGTTTATTTCTCTATATGTGTCATTGTAATCAGTCATGTTTTGTACTTGGAGAGTCAGGTAAAGGCTGAGGCATTTTCACTCAGTGGTTTTCAAGCCATTCATATGATGTGAGCTATAAAAATAGTTCTCCAACATCTACTCCCTTCTCACTCTGGAAAATCATGTTTTAGTCAGCAATATGTCATATTTATAGTAACATTTGTTGATAGAACACAGGTCTAGCTCCTTAAAGCACTGCATTGTTCTCATTATCCCCTAATGTTTTCTATCTTGGTGTGATCTGTGATGGAGTGCAGTTCTCATAACTCAGAGAAATTTAGACAGGAAGCATGCAGCACAAATTACCAGGATTTTAAAACTGTCTCGCCAATTACTTTTTCTCTGGGTGACTTTTCTTTCATGTTCTGTTACTTTAAGTGTTTTTCTTCTCTGTTGGCTGACCTCCACCTCCAACTGCTGTGTTTGTTAGAAAAGTAAAATTATGAGTGCTTGGACATTTGGGGACAAAGTGCCAGCAAGATTGTGTTCAGACCCACTGGGTATGTTGTGATAAGGCTGAAGTTGGAAGTGGCATGTGGATAGTGTAATAGAGGAAGATACAGTGGAGAAAAAGTGAAGGAAATACATAAGCTTCTGCAGTTACACCTAAAAGGGGGAATTGAAAGTAGAAGATGGCTTTACAGTTAGCTGAAACTGTATTTTTTAAATAGCCACACTACATTACTGATGGGCTTTTGTAATGTTGGATGAGTTGATTGTCACACACAAGTGTACTAATAAGATTTATAACATGTAGGCCACAGTACATTACCATGGGAAAAAGTAACTTAAGGCTGGTTGAGTTAAATTTAGCTGCTTAATGTCAGATTCCTGATATTGCTGACCCTCTGTTACAGCATAATGACTTCATGGGGTACTTGAGTAGTGTAAAAAGATTTCTAGTGCATGACACACTATACATTGACTTTCTGCTTTACTGTTATGATGAAAGGAGCTATGGGGTATTGGTCATTTTTCACAAATTAAAAGCCTAGAGGTATTCAACGATAATATGGACTGGGATGAAAGTCAGATGATGAAACTCTGGATTTTTTTTCCTGTTCCGACTGTATGTCGGGGGCTGATCTATATAGTGCTGCGTTAAGGTACATATCTGCTGCATTAGGTTAGACCCCTTGGCCATCCCCTGGCATCTTTGTGCATTGACCTAGGTCTGTTTTTGCACATTTGATGTTGTGCATGATGCTACACATAAGCACAGATGCTTTAGAGGGAGTTCTTTTCTCTTGAGAGGCAGAGTTTTCCACAACAGCGTTTCACCATGTAATTGTTTCTGTAGTGGTACTAAGCTGTGGACTGGGAGGCATTTGGGCATATAAAGACACAGATGAAAGATTTCTGGTGGGGGTGGGGGGTGCTAGGAGAGACAGAAGTACACTACATGAACAAAAGTGTTGGGATATATCACTTAATCCTTGGATTCAGGTGTTTCATTCAGTCCCGTAACCACAGGTGTATAAATTTAGTCATCTAGCCATATAGTCTGCCTTTAGGGCTGGTGTCCACTAGAGCGCCGACAAGATTAGGAAGGGTTGCGGAGGCAAATTATGTCATTTCGGCATACTTTCCTCGTCAGACGCGGAAAAAGTGTGCGAATCATCGATTCCTGAGACAATACTATGAATCTCTGCGTATTGTCTGCAGACATATGCGGGAGTGCCCTAGAAATCAGTCAGGAATGCCGCGAAAAATGCTGATCATAGCAGGACAGCAGGGATACATCTAGGATCACACCAGGAGTGGTAAAATCGTGGACTAGGACAGTCAGGATGACTTTCCAACAACATTTAGATATGCGGACAATATGAGGAAATAATGCAAGGTTATAAATTCGGTGCCGATTTTGGGTTTTTTCTCATATTGCCTCTATGCATCATAATATCACTTCATATTATGCACTTCATATTAAGTCTTTTATTTACAGTTCCTATCACTCCCTCCAGGAAATACACGACACCACGATTCTTCAGTTACTGATGGATTTATTCTCTTAATGGAACTTGTAACATCACTGTCATAAAATCTGCCGCCGAACTGTGCAAAATCCATGACAATGTGCAAAATCAGCACGCATTTATATCACACAGATGGCACAAATTAATCAATAAATATGCGCGATCCAGCATAAAACGCAAAAACAAACATACCTCGCTGGCTGCACACAACCAAGAGGGAATGAGTCCACTTGCATAAC
>VUQH01044393.1:0-10132 GCA_015106775.1 Etroplus canarensis | reverse complement strand
ATGTCTGTTTTTCTTATTTCAGTTGCAGTATGTGCTTTATAGATGCAGTGCTTGACTTCCGAACGTGCAGTCTTCCTTTTTTTTTTCTCTCTCTCTTCTCTTCTTCTCTCTTTTCTCTTCTCTACCTGTCTGCTCTGGCAAAAAATAAATAAATAAAGAAATATATCAACAAGAGGAGCCTATAGAGTTTATAGAACTCCTTTTGGCAAATCAAATGTGTTTGGCACAATAAAGCATTCAGACAACGATTCTGCTTGCTAATGCTGCCGGACAGGACAGGTTTAAAAAAAAAAAAAATCAAAGGAAAAGCTGAACCATGAAGTTTCAGCATTGCCACCAATTCAATACTATGACAATGAAAGACGTTTTATTGGCGGTGAACTGACATTGAACTGCCGTTTATCACGCGCAATGCCCGTTGCATTCCTGGCATAGTCCCGGTATTGCTGATAATAGCTGGTCAAAACTGCATGATCGGGGCAATGATGCCAAACCATATCAACATCAAAAGAGAATACATCGTGAGTGCATCCTGAACACTGCGGCAACGCACTGGGGTCACAACATGAATGCCAGCCTTTTGACGGGAATATAATGGCAATAGATCATCAGGAACCCAATTTTCAGCTGTTTCACGCCGTTTTGATTGGGAACGCTAAATCGGCACAGATCGCCATAATCGGCGCTATTACGGCTCCAGTGGAATGGGGGACGAATGGGGGTCTAAAACGTGTACCATTATCTTGTGTTGCAGCTTTTATACCAGTGAGCATTTCCAGGCCTACAAGTCACTGGAGGCGTACATTCAGTTTGTTAATGGTTGGGTTGACGACGTTTCCTCAAGTGTCCTGAATCCTACAGCTTGCCTATAGCAATGGCGGCTGTTGTGACGTCATGTGGGAACTATGTATACATGGAACACTGAACACAACAGTAAACAGAGGAGAGAGGGGTGTATAAATATATTCAGACTGATGACTAACAAGAAACAAGAGGTAGAGGAGGTGAGAACAATCAGGTAATCAGGGGAAATGAGGACAAGAAGTAAAACTAGAACACAATCTGAGAGACGAATAACTACAAATTAAAAGAGGAAATGCCTACACAACAAAACTAACCCCAAAGACCAGAAAACACAGCGATAACAAGCTGGGAGAACCCAGGGGACACTGGAATAATAAATAAAAAAACAAAGAACTTAGGAAGCTAAACTATAACTAAAACTCCATAAAATTATTATTCAATGAAAAAAACTCATCTCAAAAACTACAGTAAGAAACTAAACTTTATGGAAAAATAACAAAATCCACAAAACAAAACCCAAAACCCACAGACCATGATATACTAACACCAGAGAATACCCCTGATGCTAAAATAGGTTAAAAGTAGGACAGAAATTGTTTGCAGTGATGAAAGAAGTAATGTTGGTAACATCACATAAATGAAAATAGCGGTAACAGAAGCAATATAGTGTACAAACCGGAATAATGTAGAATTATTAAGTGGTGATCATACCAAAGGTGAGATTCACTCATCCCATAGAGCATGGCTCTTATCTGCTAGCTTACAAACCGCATTAGTCACAGCAGCTCCTTGAACTAGAGTTCTGTTGTCATAATTGTTCCATTTACTTTTTACTTAATTTGCCAATATAAACAACTTTGTTCAAGAACTTTAATTAAGAAGAAAAATAAAGTTCTTCGGGATGAGACATCATAGCTTATTAGCTTAGTTCAGGCTCTTATAAACTAACACTGTTTATACTGTCAAATCAAGTTTTATTACTGCCTGCAAGCCACTGTTGCTGTTGAACACGTTTTACCTTTAGATTTGCACAACTTTCAACTCTTGGTGAAACATTTGGAAATTTGGACTAATTTCACAACCTAATTAGATTGCTGTTATTGGAATAAACATATTTTGGCTCGGTCTTGTTGTTTTCAACCCTGGTGTTTCCAGATGCCTGTATTATAAAGCAGAATGTGGGTTTATTCAGATAACTTCAGGGTTAACTTCAGGGTTTTCAGTACTATGGAGGTGGTTCACTTCTTATAGGGCTATATCACCACAGTAACTTATGTTGTAGACCTAACCCGATTAAGTTCCAGATCATAAATCAACAGGTATGAAATCACTGTCTACGGACCAATCGGTTCTCCTGAAAATAGCATCACCAATCCTGGAAGATACCTTGGACCTCTGTGCACAGATAATGTAGTAGGAGGGTCTATAGTCTTCTTTATAGCATCTAAAGTCTTTGACAATCTGTGATAAATACAGATTCTTAAACACAACTTTATTTGTTAATTTGATTTTTTTCCCCTTGTTGGCTGAAAACAATGTTGCAAAAGTTTTATTGTTCTAAATGCTTTTATATAAGATCCTAAAAGAGGTCACCTATTTGTATGTGTGGACCTTTACATAAATTTAGAAGAAGTCTTATTCAACCTTTGAATTCTGTTTTTTATATTTATATTCTTTTTTTTGCTCTCAGATCATTAAACATCACTAGGGCTGCAACTGAAAGAATAAAAATTAAAACTGTCATATGCACATCTGAATATTAATTAAATGGATTGCCTGTCATAAGCCATCAGAGTCTCTCTGTCCTAATGACTGAGCTGTGACCCTCTGTTAACTTGCACAGTCAGCATTTTTGCAGAATTCCTTCTTTGCTTCAGGAACACTAAACCATTATTCATATTGGAGCTCTTTCCCAGTGCTTTTATATTCATACAGAACTTTTAATACTGCACTGCTGTACAATGCTTTTCTTGTTACAGACACTCATAACTACTGATTTATTTGCAGCAGCTGTGTTACTTTCAGCCTGTATAATGTGTTTTAACCTCTTTGTAGTTTTCTCATATCTAATAAAAGATGAGCATGAAGACCAGAGAGCTATCTGTGGGAGAAAAGTATGCCATTTTGAAACTGAGAAAAAGGGGGGAAATCCATCAGTGGTATTTCAAAAACATTTGGCATAGCCTGTGCCACAATTTGGAAAGTCCTGAAAAAGAAGTAAATCACTGGTGTACTGACCAATAGTCATCAAACTAGTTATCCAAGGCAAACAACAGCAACAAATGATGACAGACAGATGGCAAGAGCAGTAAATAAAACCCCCAAAACAACAGTCTGTAACATCATGAATAACCTATCACAATCCACTGTTAGAAGGAGACTTACAGAACAACAATATAGGGGGAATACCACAAGATGCAAATCACTCATCAGCAGTAAAAATGGGGAAAACCAGATTGGAAATTGCAAGAAATAAAGTGCAGTTCTGGAACAAAGATTTCTGGACCAAAGAGACAAAGATGAACTTCTACCAAACTGATGTAAAGGCCAAAAAGTATGGAGAATGAAGGGGTCTGCTCTTGATCAAGGTTGTCTTAACTGCTTCTGAAACAGGCTCAGTCATTTTTAGTAATGATGTAACTCGTGATGGTCATAGTCTTCTATGAACACAGAAGTCTACAGAAACATATTGTCTGGCAATTTACAGAGAAATACATCCAAACTAATTGGAAGGAAATTTATTATGCAGTAAAAATGATCCAAAACACAGTGCCACCTCAATAAAGGACTTCACTGGGGGAAAATTGAAGGTTTTAAACTAGCCAAGACAATCACCAGATTTTACGCCAAATGAACAAGCATTTCACCTCCTGAAGAGAAGACTAAAGGAGAAATCCCACAAAACAGACAGCAAACAATAGGTGCCGTAATGAAAGCCCAGAAAGGCATAACTAATAAGCATAACTAATAATGAAAGAAAAACCTGTTGGAGTTTATGGGTTGAAGGCTTGATACAGTTTTTGAAAGCAACCAATTATTGAGTATTTTTTTTAATTTAATTTAGTTGAAAACATCTGTTCAGATACTTACTTGAAAAACTGGGAGTTTGACACAAAATGTGCTATGTTTCTCCTCTCTTATTAATTTTTCAGTCTCACACAAAAGTGTCACTGAGCTTTAGGGTTTTGAACTTATCCCATGGGGTATTTCACCTCTTCCACTACAAAGGTTATCTAACCTTAAACTTAATTTAACCCAAACCCAAGCCCTTACAAACCTAACCATCTTTTTCTGTTTTGGAAACTAACTAAGCTTCAATCTCAGTGTTTAACCTCAGTGGTTTATATGGTTTTGACACCCAAACCCATATTAATGTCCTCCTGCCAACAGAAAAAAACATCGAAACATCAGAACATTTGTTCTGAAGTGCTTTGGAAGATCAGAAACCAGGTTTAATTTAGAAAACTATTTATTATGTAAGTACAAAAATGTAAACCATTAAAAATAAGAAGAAAAGAGGACAGAAAAAACAAACCTTCGAGTGGAAAAGCAGTGTTATCTTAACTGTTGAAATAATAACAAACCAAAGTCAATACCTTCACTAAAAATACCACATAAGCAAATACACCTCAGGAAACCATAACAAACCATACCACTATTAAAGGAGAATAGACATGCAGCACAAGGGCCACATCTAAGACTGAGAACTGAAGTGAAGAACTAAATTAAACCAAGAATGCTAAAATAAATTATATTTATTCAAGAAACATATTGAAATAGTCATTAGTCATTAAAATCCTTGTGAACAAACAATGAATGGGCATACAGTAAACGGGGGGTGGGGGGTATAAACATTTACAATACTAAATTAACACATAACAAACATAGCACAAGGTCACAGACTTCTTTTTTTAGTTCCTCAAAATTAAAATGAATGACAGAATCACTTAAAAAGATGAAGAATTTAATAAGTGTAAGTTTGTGAGGCTTAAACACAGTGGTGTTCATACTGTATACCTATATGTTTACATGTAACTGATGATTTTCACTATTGGCACCTTTATTTATGATGTATATGCTATATGGACAAAGGTATTGGGCCACCAACACATTACACATACAGGAGTTTTTATGTCGTTCACTTTTAAATCCATAGACATAAATGGGGAGTTGGTCCCACTTTACAGATATAACAACCTTCACTCTTCTGGGAAGGCCTTCTGCAAAATATTAGTGTGTCTGTGGGAAGTTTTACCCTTTTATCCAGAAGAGCATTTGTGAGGTCAGGCACTGATATTGGACAAGAACGTCGGGCTCATAATTGCTGTTCCAGTGAGGTCTGGGCTCTGTGCAGCCCAGTCAAGTTCTTCCACACCAAACCATGCCTTATTGACCTTGCTTTGTGCACTGGGGTGCACGCATGCTGGAACAGAAAAGGATCTTTCCTAACCTGTTCCCACGAAGTAAAACACGTAGACTTGTACCAACTGTCTTGGATTAAGCATTAAGATTTCCCTTCACTGGAACTAAGTGGCCCAGGCCAACCCCAGAAAAACAGCCCCATAGCAATATCCCTCCTCCACCAAACTTTACAATTTGCACAATGCAGTCAGTTAGGTAATGTTCTCCTGGCATTTACCAACTCAGACTTGTCCATCAGACTGCCAGATAGAGGAGTGTCATTTGTCACTCTACAGACATGTTTCCACGACTCTCTGGTGGTGGCATATTTTATATCACTCCACCCAGTGCTTGGCATTGCACATGCAGCTGCTTGAAAATGGAAACCCATGCTATGAAGCTCCCTGCACACAGTTTTTGTGCTGATGCTAATGCCAGAGGAGGTTTGAAACTCTGCAGTTCCTGAG
The DNA here is from genome assembly GCA_015106775.1 of Etroplus canarensis. Taxonomy (NCBI): domain Eukaryota; kingdom Metazoa; phylum Chordata; class Actinopteri; order Cichliformes; family Cichlidae; genus Etroplus; species Etroplus canarensis. Next base: position 4,460 of record VUQH01044393.1, on the reverse strand, counting down.
TCAGCAGAACATTGGTGACTTTTACACACTATGCACTTCAGCACTTGGCAACCCCACTTGCCACTTCATGGCTGAGGTGCTGTGGTTTCTTAATATTTCAGCTTTTGAATAATACCACTTGCAGTTGATTGTGGAACATCTACAGTATGAGGGAAGAAATTTCACAAACTGACTTGCTGCAACAGTGGCATCCTAATATAGTGCCACACTTGAACTCAGTGAGCTAACAACCCATTCTTTCACAAATATTTGTAAAGGTGTAAATGATTAAGAGGTGTTTTCCAGTACTTTAGACCATATAGTGATGCATTAAATAGCAAAAAATGCAAAGTACTCATGGGAATTTGATTAGGTACTTTTTCACAAAGTAATGAAATGGATGAATAAAAATTAGGGGGGTGATGGTGCCAGATTAAAAGTCAAAGGATCATCTGAGTTATAAAAATTATCCTCAGGATGTCTGCAGAACTTCAAAGAAATCCAAAGGGTCACTGAGATAGTGTGGCTGGACCTAAAAATACAGTATGGAAACAAACTACACTACAAAACAGTGATCTAGAATGTTGAATAAACTGATGATCATTTCACACAGCGGCTTCCTTGTTGGCACTAATACGGTGCTTTAAATCCAAGGTGATTCTCTGAAATTTCCACCTGAAAAAACATCCATATATTAAGTCAGTATCACTATTGAAGGTCATAGTAAACAACTTGAAATCTATGGATAAGAGTAAAAATTATGAAATACAAGAAATCTTTCTGTTGTTGACATAAAGCCACACTAATATTTGAAAAACTCCAGATATCTTTACTTTTGCCTAATGAAAACTGTACATTAGAGAGTGAATAATAACAATGAGTCAGAAACGGTGGCATTATTGAACCTAGAAAAAAAACCCTGAATTTCATGAGCTAGCAATGGACTCTCACAAATTCTCCATCTACTTTTATGACTTTATTTAGAAACTTTCCAATATAAATAAGTGCATTTTAACAACATTTACAGCCTGTTTCAATACAGCAACCTTGAGGGTGGAAATGGATCAGCTTTGAAGGTTTATTAAAGCATGTCCCCAAATATCTCCAGCAGAAACTTAGTCAGGGAGTTTATCTGTCTGACCCTCATTCATCTGTGGGTTGTATGAAGATGGTACATTCCACATCCTGTTCTCAAGTTGGACAAACCAGTTACACCCACAGAAACTCAATTTTACTGCAGAAACACACACACATGCACGTACACAAACATGTGCACACACGCAGAGCTCTTCCCTACCTCAGTGGGGTATATAAGCAGAAGCAGAAGACTTCTGGACGGAGCAGCAGCAGCAGACGACTCCAAACCACAGCAGCTTTTCTCTACAACTTCAGCTGAGGTGTGTCCTCTCTGCATTTGCAGCCTTTTACAGATACAAAGGTTGAGTGGTAAGTCAAACCTCTGCTTTGGTGAAACCATCTGGTGAAATTCCTTTACAGTTTGCTGAATTTTTGTCTATAGCTTCCAGATGTGAAGCTGCAAATTAAATCGCTGATACATCTGAGATCATTTAAAAAACTTATGCCAGTGTTGTGCAATCACTTAAACAGTAACTCTAAGTAAAGTTTTTGCACATGGCATATACTCATTTGTGACGTTTACTGCTGCATTTTCTTGCTTTGTAATTTAGTTTCATGGTTGAATTACATTTTCGGTCAATCCTGAACCTGAATATTACAAAAAAATGTAAGTGATTATAGTAACAGTGGGGCAAATAACCCAGGTTACTAATACACATTTGTAAAAAAAAACCTCCTCATCTTCAAGTGAGAGATGTGTTTAATCCCTAATTGTACAGATCCTGTAGTGTGGAGATTGAAACACATTGTTTTGTCTCTGTAGAGCGTATAATTCATCCCAGACTTGGTCTATTTAATGAGAGCAGTGGCTCTTGGTAGAGGGTTTTATGGTGAGCACAAGAGCACATTTATTCTGTTATGTTATCTGAAGGTTTTCTCCTGTGTCAACAAAATGTGTCTGCATTTTTCAACAAATAAGCACCTCCAAATGTAAAAATATAAATACACAGAGAAATGTAATATTATTGGCAAACTTACAAACAGTTGTTTAAAGCAACAATATAGATTTGCTAGTACAGTTTTAAGATACTTGGACTTCACTTGTGTATTGACAATTTTATACTTAAAAATCTTTTACTAAAAGATTAATGAACACAGCCTTACTATGACCCCATAATAGCTCAGGTTTCACCAGCTGCAAAAACAGAAATAAAAAAGTAATGACCACTGTGGTGACTAATCAAACTGTTGGATTCAAACTTAGCCTTAGGTGTGAATAAACCAAAAGGATGTAAACAAAGACAGTGAGTATACTTAGTTTGACTATCCACAAAACTTGTAACAGGACAAAAATTACTTCAGCACTTCAGCTTAAATTACCAAAGCTCTGCCTATAACAGACAGAGTGGGCTGCCACTCCAGGGCAGGAAGGCATGAAGCTTCTGCCATAATTATTACATAAGCATGTGGAAAGGCTTGATTAAACCCTTAAATACACAACGGCTGTTTTCATAAGATGTTAGCAGGGTGCACGTCCGTCAAGTCTGTGGTACAAACACCTGGCAAGAGTAAGACCCACTTCTGTATTATGTGGGCGTGTGCTGGACGAAGAGAGGAGTTTGGCTGCATGACTCATTCTTCAGCACAGTGAGAGCTCTGTTTTCACCTGAACCACTAGTGGCACTGACTGCCTCTGTGGGAAGCATCAGAAAGAAGGAGTGATGCAAATGCAAAGGTATCATTAAGTCCAATACAATATAAAATTTTCCATACATTACAGAAAAAAATTATTTGGGGGGGGACATCCATGGGAGGCCATGTGTGTTGAACCCTTCATTCTCCAACATGACTTCTAATTAAAGCAGTTACATCATTAACCTAAACAAAACTCAGCCTGAAAAAGGTGAGGTCTATGACCTTGTCTTTAAATAATTCCACGTGTTTTGTTATTAATTTGTAGAAATGTAACCATGGCTTTACCATGTCAAATACATGCAACAAATTATCTCTTATAACAATGACTTCTTGTTGGTGTCAGGACCTCAGTTTTTGGAGCAATGGACAACTTTTGGTTTAGGCAGCTGATATTTGGATAAAGAATTCTTGTTCTATCCATCATTCATTGTTTCTGGCTAGCATCCACAGAAACAGGTCAAACAAGGGGTCTGGGGTATGATGTTCCCTCTCAAGTCCATCCCAACTGTATTTGCTATTAATTTGTAGAAATCACGACTATACATTGGTTAATTATGACAACTAGTGATGCATGTATGCTGAATACATTTTGCTTTATATTGCCCAATGAAATAACTGGCTTCTCAGCCATCCTCAGAAAGATTAAACAGGATAAACATTTCCTAGGCATTATTTTTGTTCAAGATTTTGTAGTGATTGCATTGCTAAAGTGGGAAACATTCCTGGTAAGGATCAACCCACTGACTTCTCAGACCTGGTGCACCACAGAGACAGCCACAGCTTGAAAGAGCTAAGGTGAGAGCACAGCCATGTCTTTCAGTTCAAGCCACTGCATTTAATTTCTAGAAGATGCCTATATACATGGCTTAACTATGACAAGTAATTGCAACAAGTTATCTCTTTATGCCAATGACTTTATGTCTAAACCTTCACGTAATCTGATCTGATTTTAGCATCCCAGCCATAAACCTGATATGCCTGCTCAGTTGCGAAGGGTTGTGGCCTCAACTTTCAGTCCACATGTTTCCGGTCCTTAGTAATGCACAACATGCATCATACTTGATAAAATATACAAAAAAATCTAAAAACATCTGAATGACAAAGTCAACAATTACATAAATATATTTAATTTATTTATATTTGAAAATGTAATAGTAAACTATTACTACAGCTCATACAACTTACTAATACGGTTTACTGGTACTCCAGTGTATTTGATTCAGTAAATAAGTTGATTTTTTTTTTTAATTTCAAAACTTCTTTTCAAGTAGTGTAAACACTGAAGGCTACAAATAAGACTCAGTGTGCTTTTCTTTCATGACTGGTACAGTAATGACTTATTCACTAATTGTACATAACTGTGTCTCTTATTAGACATGATTAATGCTCTGTGTTGAAGCTTATGTAATATGTTCTGCATTCTGTGACCACAAAAACACACAATATTTGTAAAGTGAAAATAAATCACCAAACACTAAAATTGTCTTTCTTGACCAGCAGATTACAGGAAGGGGAGTGACTCTAATCTACCCTCTACCCAAGCCACAAACACACATGGAGACCATGTGTGACATAACGATAACTTGAAACCACCATTGCATTTATCAAGGAATGTGGGAGGATTTGTCACTCATGAACTCATCTGTGATGTGTTCTTTTTGGACAGTTTCTATTGGGGTGGGTGGGGGTAGAGTTGGAACACACACACA
>VUQH01044391.1:0-14528 GCA_015106775.1 Etroplus canarensis | reverse complement strand
TTTCCAGGCTCTCTTCCACCTCCTCCTTACTCTCACTACAGATCACAATGTCATCTGCAAACATTATAGTCCACGGAGACTCCTGCCTGACCTCATCTGTCAATCTGTCCATCACCATTGCAAACAAGAAGGGGTTCAGAGCTGATCCCTGATGTAATCCCACCCCCACCTTAGACAATTTATTTATATATTTGTTATTTTGCCTGTGTATACCACAAAAATACATTTTAATTTAAACAGTCAAGATGTGATTGAAGTGGGATTTAACAAAAGAATTAACTCTTTAAGAATTACAGGCATTTTTAAACAGTCCCAAATTTTCAGAGGTTCAAAAGTAACTGGACAAACAGTATTTACATTCAAGAATTGTTTTAAAAACTTTGAAAATCCTTCACAATGAAGGACAGCCTGAAAGTGTAGAACCCAAATGCTGTGTTTCCTCCCTTGAGATGCTCTGCCAGGTCTTCACTGCAGCCGTCTTCAGTTGCTGCTTGTTTGTGGATCTCTGCCTTCAGTTTTGTCTTCAGTAACTGAACAGCTGCTCCCTTGGGCTGAGATCAGGTGACTGGCATTGAAGAACAACCCACTGGTTTGCACTGACAAACTCTCAGGTTGCTTTTGCAGCACCATCTAATCAGTTTTGCGGCATTTGGCCAGCTCTGAGCAGAGTGTAGCCCTGTGCACTTCAGAATTCATCCTGCTGTTTCTATCAGCAGTCGCATCATCAATAAACATTAGCTCCACTGGCATTCATACACACTAATGTAATAACATTACCTCCACCATGTTTGACAGATGATGTGGTATGCCTCGGATCACGAGCTGTTGCTTTCCTTTCCCATACTTTCCCCATCTTTCTGGTACAAGTTTATCTTGGTTTAATATGTACAGTTTTGTATTCAGTAACTGAAATGCTGCTCCGCTGGGATGAGATCAGGTGAATAACTGAGCCATTGCACTGTGAAGCACCATCGTATCATTTCTGCATTATTTGGCCGAATCTAAGCAGAGTCTAGCCCTGTACACTTCAGAATTCATCCCGCTACTTCTTACAATCAGCAGTCACATCATCATTGGACATTAGGTCCACTGGCAGCCATACATACCCATGCCCTAACATTACCTCCACCATGTTTGACAGATGATGTGGTATGCTTCACACAATGAGCTGTTTCTTTCTTTCTCCATACTTTTCTCTTCCCATCATTATAGTCCAAATTAATCCTGATTTCATCTGTCCAAAGAATTTTTCCCCCGGAGCTGAGCAGGCTCTTTTAAGATGTTTTATGGCAAATTCTAATCTGGCATTTCCAGTTCTTCAGTTTAACCAGTGGTTTGCACCTTGTTGTCAGCCCTCAGTATTTACATTCATGAAAGACCCTCTTGATTGTCGACTTTGACAGTGATACCCCTACCTCCTCGAGCGTGTTCTTGATTTGGCTCAGTGTTGTGAAGAGTTTTTCTTGATCAAGGAAAGAATGCAGTGACCATCCACTTTTCGTGGTCTCCGGTGGTCTTTCAGTCCTTTTGGTGTTACTGGGCCAGTGCATTACTTCTTTTTTAGGAGCGTTTCAGATTGTTGTTTTGGCCATTCCTAAAGATTTGCTACATTGCTGATAGGCTTACTTTGGTTTTTCAACCTAATAATGGCCTCCTTCACTTGCATCAACATCTCTTTGGACCTCATATTGAGAGTTTCAGTGAACAGTGGCCGTTTGTAAGATTAGCACTTGGAATCGGCCTCAGATTTTATATCTGTTAGTTTGTCATGAAATCACAAGGACACAGGCCTCATCTGACCATGAAACAGCTTGTCTGTCAATTGTCCCATTACTCTAAAAACGGGGGACTGTGTAAAATGTCTGTAATTCTTAAACAATTAATAGAATTAATAGAATTCTTTTCTTAAACCACTTGAAATAAAGATGAAAGTCTTCACTTCAGTCACGTTTTGACCGTCTGATTTAAAATCCACTCTGATGACAAAATTACAAAGAAAGAGGAAAAAAAAAATTTTTTCCAAAATGTATGGAGCTTACTTTACACCAGCGCAGCTTCACTCCTGTTCTGCTTGCAGTAGCAAACATCAGCGCAGCCATTTTCCATTTCAGCTGGAATGTTTCCTGACATTCTTCCAGCTCACAGTTGGACTGAACTCCTGTGTTGTGTTCAAAGCAAACATTTATCCGTTTACAGTCGTTGGTTTGTCAAAAGAGGGAAAAAAACGTGTATCTATTCCAACACTGTAATTCCACAACTAGCAGTGAGCCGGACATTAATAATTAATTAATTAGTTAATAAATTCCTGCCATGTAATTTGGGTTCTGCATTAGAATAAAATTAATTCCTGAATGAAAAATTTGAAACATTCTTCCCCTGTAAAATGAAGTGTGTGAGGCTGCAGCATTTTGTGGTGTGAAAATATCAGTCAGCCATTATACAAACACAAAAAAACTCGCTCTGCTCAAAGTTAAAGTACTTTACTTCACTGGAAATACAAAAGACAGCACTCTTATCACTAAAATAATAAAGGTGTTGATGAAAGCAGCAGTATGAAAGGTTTCCTGGTTGTGTTATCAAAGCTGCGGGAGAGATGGAGAGATGTGAGCACACAGCGGGAGGAGACGCTCTGGGCGGACGAGTAAAAGTGTTATTTTTAGTTTTGTCCTATATTTTTCTCTGGAGCTGATTTCATGTGTACAGCTGTAAGAAAAGAGTGCTGAACGCGAGGAAAAGTAGGAGGAACAGAGAGAGAAAACAAACAGTGGAGATTTAAAACGATTCTGCTGGCATGCCAGAGATAAATAACATTAAAACACACAACTTAAATGAGCGTCACTACAACCAGCTACTAACCTGCTGAGTAACAGCAGTGATTCAGTCAGTTCACTTTGAAACTGTCCTGATAGTTTTGCTCTCATACTGCACAATGAGCACCTCCATTGTGTAATGTAAAGATAATCTCAGTGTGCCTAGAAGCGCCTGACAACGTGTATCACTTTAAAGCTAGATTTTATTAGATGCTAAGATTCTGGGTATATCCAGAGAGTATGTAAGACATATTACAAGTACAGTCACTGGCCCTTTCATTAGGTACACCTAGCTGTACCAGGTCAGATGCCTTTTGTCTACAGAACCTCCTTAATTCTTCATGCCATAGATTCAACATGGCGCGGGAAACATTCCTCAGAGATGTGGGTCCAAACCGACATGATAGCATCGCGCAGTTGCTGCAGATTTTTCAGCTGCGCATCCGTGATGAGAGTCTCCCGTTTCGCCACATCCCAAAGGTGCTCTGCTGAATTGAGATCTGGCGACGGTGGAAGCCACGTGAGTGCAGTGACGTCATCGTCATGTTTCAAGAAGCCAGTCTGAGATGATTTGAGCTTTGTGACATGGTGCGTTGTCCTGCTGGAAGCAGCCATCAGAAGATGGTACTCTGTGGTCATAAAAGGATGGACATGGGCAGTAAAAATACTCAAAGTGTGCCAAGGAAAGAGCCTGAATCATTGATGCAGGGCAGGATGGATCCGTGCTTTCATCCACACCAAATTCTACCATCTGAATGTTGCAGCAGAAATTAATACATACACATATATAGTGCTTAACAAATTTATTATTCCACCAACCAATGTAAAGTTGAAGGTACAGCTGGCCTAAATTAACAGCATTAGTGTTTCTGTACTGGTTAATACACCAGTATGTAGAAGCTCTTTCAACAGAAATGATATTTTTATTGCTAAAATATTATTATTATTATTATTGTGACCCATGAATTTTCAAGTTTGCTGTTTTACAGAAAAAAAAACCCAGAAAAATATTAAAGCACATCATTATTTCTAGAATAAGATGTCAAATTATAATGCCTTACTTGCATTCCTGAACAGAAACATTAGTTTTAGTGGTTGAATGTTGTGCTTGATTAATTCCTGATTTCTCAGAGAAGCCCAGTGAGCCGACTCAAATTTAGGTATATAAAGGTGAATTCAGTTTGAAATTCCTCATTCCTGTTCAAAATGGTAAAACAGAGGAGTCGGTGTTAAAGGAAAGCGTCTGCATTAAACTTCATGATGCTGGATGATCTTCCTCTTGTTTATGACACTGACTTTGCGAAGCACTGTATGTATAGTCAGACTGAGGGACATGGCCTCACTGGACTCCCCTAATGTGGAGACCCCACAGATTGTGAGTCGTAGTTCTGGCACTCTGTGACATCTTATGCGTTAGTATTTGAGTCTGAGTTTGTCTTTTTTGTTCAGTCTCCTGTTTTACTTTGAAGGTTGGTGTTTTTCATGTCTTCTTATTTCGGCTGCTCCCTTAAGAGATCACCACAGCTGATCATCTGCCTCCATCTCACCCCATCCCTTCTCACACCAGCCCTCTACATGTCCTCCCTCACTACATCCACAAACTTTCTCGGTGGTGGTCCTCCTCTTTTCCTTGTCCCTGGCAGCTCCGCCTTCGACATCCTTTGTCCATTGCATCCACTATCCCTCCTCTGAGCATGTCCGAACGCCTCTCTCCCTGAGCTGTCCCTCTGTTGTACTCATTTCTAATCCTGTCCATCCTGGTCGCTCCCAATGAAAATCCTACATTTAGAGTCCATACTTTCACCTCCACACTCCTACATTAATTTTAGTTTTATAGGTTTTTCTGTCAGCACCCTGCCGGTCAACAGCACCGGTGGTGGCTGCTGTTATTCGGGGCCTCAGTTGATATGGAAATTTTATTGATGAGCCGCATATTTGATTTGGCAAAGATTTTGCACCAGCTGCCCTTCCTGACACAACCCTCCCCATTAATACAGGCTTGGCACGGGAACAGTGGTTGGGTTTTCATGCTTGTCCTAATTTTCCTCACCTGTGTTAATAATTTAGCTGTGCCTCATTCCACACCTGTGTCCACCCGTCCATCAGCCCTCAGTGTCTGTGCCCCGTCCTCCCTTTCTCCTTTCTTGAAGCATCTTTACTGGTGTGCTCCCTGTCTTCCCTGGCTTCCTGTGATAGCTTGTGGTATGGTCGGCTCCCATTTGCAGGGCCCTCCAGTTGGCACTTTTTGCACCCTCACCTTAAAATGTAAATGAAATCCAACTTGAATTCTGATTTCTTCTGAATGATTGAAACTGGGGCCCACCAGAGGAAGCTTGAGAACCACTGAATAAAGAAGTTAGGTGGGCCAACCACAGGTCTTATTTCCAAAAGAACCAGCTGGCTGTCAGTGTGCATCTCAGGAGTGTGTGTGTGTGTGTTTCTAAGCTCTCAGCATGCTAATGGGTAAGAAAAGGAAATTTGATTAGAAAATGCTCAGCAGCTGTGCCAATCAACTCCACTTGGCACTGCTCCCTGAACCAGTCAGCCCCGTATTTCTCCCCTGCAGCTGAGGAAAGAATGACACTGTTACAGCCACACAGCTATTCACCAGCTGCACCATGCTATTGCAGGTTGTTAGGATAGGTCTCTTGTTTGTGGTCTATGCAGCTTTCTTGTGCATTGGTTATGAGTATTGTAGGAGTTTGGTCTAACAGATGCTTTATTATGTTATTATTTGCTGCCATGCAAGCTGCTAATTAAGCTGCAGACACTCGTGAACCTTGCAATAGGAAGCATGCAGAGGGTTGTCTACCGTATATGTCTGCAGATAATTCTTACTAATATAATTAAATAGCGTGGTCTTCTTTAGCACCCTACTTGTGCACACAGCAGTGTGTGATATGTTTGGTGAAGTAAAATGCAGACCAGAACGCAAACACGTTTGCTGCTCACCTTTGTGTACTGGACATTTGAGTCGGATTGTATATTTAAGCTGGTTATAGAATTTGCACTGACGCCTTTTGCAGCATCAGCATTTTGGCACCATGTTGATGTGCTGGAGCCAGAAGTGAGCATGTTCGCACGAGAAAGGGAAGTGCGGGCAAGTCACATCCGTAAACTGTATTTTTGCGACACACGGAGATAGGTATCTGCTGATTAGTGCTAATTTAACGACTAATATTCAAAATCCCAGAGGCGGATGCATTGCCTGCGCCTCGGACTCTGTCTGCGTGTCCGAAGTAGATAAATGACTTACTGCAGTAAATGCACACATAGGTAACCAAGGGTTAAGCTAAATTGCTTCTGTAATGCATTTAATGCTGCATATTTATGAAAGGCAATGATGCACACTAATCTGTATTGAAGACAACCAGGGGCTGCGTACCTCCACCAAGGCTGAGCAATCCATGAATCATGTTCAATGAATGTAAAATATTTCTCCATTCACAGCCACTTTATTAGGTGCACCTTACCAGTACTGGGCCGGACCCCCTTTTGCCTTCCAAACTGCCTTAATTCTTCATGGCAGAGATTCGACCAGGTGCTGGAAACATTCCTCAGCGATATGATAGCATCACACAGACTGTACGCTTACTGTTGCCTTCTTATTGGCTCAAACCAGTCTGGCCATTCTCCTCTGACCTCTGGCATCAACAAGACATTTTCACCCAGAGAACTGCTGCTTACTGGATATTTTCTTTTATTTTAGGCCATTCTCTGTAAATCCTAGAGAAGACTACTGGGAAAATCCCAGCAGATTAACAGTAACACTGAGACCAGCCTGTCTGGCATCAACAACCATGCCCCATTTAAAATCACCTTTATTCCCCTTTCTGGTGCTCGATTTAGACTTCAGCAGGTCATCTTCACCATTTCTACATGCCTAAATGCATTGAGTTGCTGTCATATGATTGAACCGGTGTGCCTAATAAAGTGGTCGGTGAGTGAATGTCTTTTTGTGGGACATATTTGATTTCTTTGGCGATGAAAACGTGCCATTACAATTTGGAATCACAGTAATGTTTTTGTTAGCTCAAGATGTATTCAGTTTCAGTATCAGCCATGAAGTGGCTACAGTTTCTGTAAGATCAAAATCAACTTTTCAGCTGCTTATATTTGAAAGAAAAGGCTTTAAACATTTGTGGGACCAAGCAGCTGAGCCACATGAAGCATTTTAAGGTTCGTCATTACTTTAACATTTACCACGAGATATCTGATTGAACTGAAACCCAATATTTTACTTTAAAAGTGTAGTCCTCTGCAGCTTCGATTAAGCTTTCTGCCACGTTATGGAAAAAAATATCAGACAGCTGCCATAGAAATGAATCTTGGGATAGAGTGGGGCGTACAGGATCTACCTTCGAATTGTTCTTGGGAAAAGACAACCCATTCGTGGGTTTGCGCTTGAAGGAGCCTTGGAAATGGGACAGGCTTTGTCGCTGTGCTGTGATGTAATTAGACTGCACCAATTCAGCCCCTGAACTGCAACGTGGTGTTCAAGAATCCTATTAAAAATGCCTGAATCCAGATTTGAATCAAGTGAGTCATTTCTGGCAACTTTAACATTTAATTACTTTTATTTTGGACCATGCCCCACGACTGGGAAAATTTTCATTCAAATCTGTCTGTAGCTAACCCAGCTAACACACACACACACACACAGAAATAAACTGGACCAGTCACATAACCCCCTTGGCAGAGGTCATGAACTCTCATAACGTTTTAATGAAAGTGAAAGCGAGTCATTTCTGGCAACGTCTGAACAGCTGTCCTCTGATCCTAGCTACAGTGTCATATGAAAGCTGTAAGCAGTTTGATTTAATTTCACAAAGTTCTAAATCATTTTGGTTTGATTCAATTCTTCATTCAGCTGCATCAGATAAATACTGATGGTTCATGCAGCAGTTCTCAGATTTTATTCTGGATAATTGGACATCATTGAGTGATGTCTAATTTCTAAGTCTCAAATATATTTTCCAGTTGTAAACTGTTGAGGATTTTTTTGTGCAACAAGACTTAAATAAAATGAAATGAATTTTCAGGCCTGTGATACTGAAGTAATGTCCAGAGTATTAAATAACCCGCACGACATGAAAATGCTAAACTAGAAAGCTACACATGGCCCATCAGTAGCATAATTCAACTCGGTACAGACCTCTTCATTTCATGATCACTTTAAGCGCAAACAGGGAAAAACTTAGAGGTCTGCTCAATAATTCATCCGCCCTGTTTGTGTTGACCTGACATCTGTCTGTTATTTGCAAATAGCTGCGAGCTGCAGCCTAATAGGAGTCACGGCTGTACTGTAAGCCGACCGTTGTGACTCACTGTTCCCATGTAGCCGGCACAGCATGGCATTTTTGTCCTGACAACCTGTAATGAGTTGATTTGTCAAAGAAGACATTTTATTCCTTGTGTAGCCATAACGGAACCACTTACAGTAACAACTGTATCCATATGACATTAAGCGCAGATGAAAGGCGCAATCCCAGAAAGATCAAAATCAGTGTCGGGTCATTAAAATAGGATTGTGACAAATCTGGAACGTCAAAGAGTTTCAGCATGCAAAATGATGCTTATATAAAAAAAAAAATTTGTGAAAGAGTGGAATTCTTGAAGATTAGAAGCCTGAAGTCTCCGGTGCGCTTCTTTTGTTTCACCTGCATCTACCCTGATCAATGATCTGAAACAGTTCCCAGATTGCCTTGGGCCTGTTGTAGTCAGATTTTTTACAGCTATTGAAAATTCCAGCCTTGTGCCCGTATTTCAAAATGCAAGAGGACATGTTTCAGTTTCTCTGATCATAGCTATTGAACAAATATGAAATAAAATCCTTTGGTGGGACGTAGCTCAGGAGCCGAGGGACCGAGCCGAGCGTTGCTGTTGCACCTTCCCTCCCTCTGCAGTGGCGCAGCAGCCTGTGGAGTTTTCTGATCTCATCTAATACAGTTTGTTGATATGAAACAGACTGATGCGCACGTGGCTACAAGCCGCCGTGTGGCTGCGAACAGCATTTCGTTCCTCCATCGCTGTGTTTCCAGTCCCTGCAGTGGGGTTTCCAGTAAAGGCTGAGCTTTACGTCACATTCCCAGCAGCTTCCTCAGATTATAGCTGGATGTGGAGCTGATGGTTTCCACTCAGCTGTGCCATCCGAATCCTTGTTCCTCGTGGTTCCGGGAGTAATTTATGGGAAAGTGGTGATAAGAGATGATGGTTCAGTAGAATCTGTTATGCCTTACGGTTTTTATAATATGTCAGGGAGGTGTAGTGGAACATGCCTTAATAACACAAGAGGTTTTTAACACGCTGATTTGAGCTGCAGTTATGCAGCGGTGACTGTTAATACAGGATTTTTCAAATGGGACACGTGTGGGCATTGTTCATTTCACCGTGAAATAAAAATCTGAAGAACATAGTGGCTGACAGTTTCTTTCTGGGAATTTACTGGCTATCATATCACTGGGAGAGGGGTGAGATACATCCGGGACAGGTTGCCAGTCTGTGGCGGTCCACTCGCGGGGGGGTACTTGACAGAGGCACTCCCTCCATCATTATAACCCCGCGGCCTGCGTGAGGGTCTGCCAAGGTTTCCACACTGTGGTTAGTGGGGACTACCCAGTTTCCACCTGCTGCCTCCAGCAGACGGAGGACTGATGGAGGGCTGACAGATGCTCATTGGAGTGTTTGTGAACAACACAAATTGTACCCTGCCTTCGAGCAAACACTTGGCGACAGTGGGGCTGAAGAACTCCCTTTTAACAGGAAGAGACCTCTAGCAGAACTAGGCTCAGGGAGGGGCAGCCATCTTCTGTGACGGGGATGGGAGGCGAGGGGAAAGAGAAGACAGGAAAAAAAAACAGAAGAATGGAGAAACAAGGACAAAACATACTCTGCACTGGCAGTCGGATCCTGGGAGAAGAATTCACAGCTTCTTGAATGTCGCCACAAGGGGTCGCCACAGTGGTCTAATCCACATTGGAAGATTTTACGCTGTGTAGTAGTTTACACATTCACCTTACAAGCAAAAGGTCCCTGGTTTGATTCTAGGAGGGGACACAGGCCCCTCTCTCCATGGAGGGTTGGTTCAGGAAGGGCATCTAGCATAAAACCTCTGCCAAATTACCAATGTGGATTAGCCCACTGTGGCGACCCCTTGGGGAGAGCACAAGGGAGCAGCCAAAGGTTCGTTCACAGCTTCTTGAATGTTGAAAAGAAAGGAATGTTTGTCGTGGTCCTGACTCGATTGTTCTGGAGACTTCAGACTCTTCCATTGAAAACTGCAGTTTAAGCACAGACCCAACTGTAGTCGGCAGCGGTCAGCCTCAGCATGAAGGCGGGGTCATCACGGACCCGGTGGTTGCTTCTGCTTCATAATGCAAATTACATACGCTCACCTATTAATGATCATAAAAACACAGGTCCTAATTGCTTGATGTCCCACAAAATGCTAACTTCTGTTCATCCCTGTTGCATGCACAATGGGAAAAGAATCCCAACTTTCTGAGTGCATCTTGTCCCAAAGGTCCAATGCACTTGTTTTCAATAACCATTATTCATTTAGCTCTGGGGGTATCGAAATATGCTGCGAGTTAAACCTCATACATCTTGTAAATGTCAACTATGGCACATATTCAGGCTTTTAACAGGAGCAGAGTGACGACTGATGTTATTACATCACATCAAATCAGCACCGCGTATTATAAAAGGTCAGTCACTAGTGTAATGTAGTGTTTTACAGGTAAAACATGAACAACAGAGGAAATTAACCAAAGACTGATATGATCAATAATGATAACACAAATTAAGTCATACAGATGAATGATGTTAATTATAACAATTACATTTTCTCTCCCTTGGCTGCTCTTTGTTCCTGGTCTGCAGTGAAAGTGCCGTGATTAGAGAAATGCAGGAGGGTAATTTGAAGAACTTGCTTCACTTTGCGATGATTAATGTTGTCTTGTCTGAATAAGGTATTGGCTTGAATGCACAGGATGAGATGGGGCTCATTCTGATGTGATGCAGTGCGCTCTCTAAATGGTTTTGCAATTTTCGGCACCTCAGTTTCTGTTGTAATAAGCGACTGCAGTGGCTTTTACACCTCAGTAGTTCAGCTGGTATTGTGCATGTCAGAAGAATGCATATGTGCCAGTGTTGTCTGGCTCTATTCTGTGCTGTAAAAATATAACTTTTCATTTTGAAATTACATTTTGGCATGAGTGAAATAATGTTTGTTTGTATTAAGGGAATGAATGTAAACGGTCTTAATCAGGAGATATCAGGAAAATGAAATGTCTGGCGTAGATGAGTTGATCAGAACTCAATGTGTGTGTGAATGCACAGACATCACAGTGGTGTGGTGGTTAGCACTGTCACCTCACAGCAAGAAGGTCCGGGTTTGAATCCAGCAGCTTGCCCCTCTGCATAGAGTTTGCATGTTCTCCCCGTGCTTGCGTGGGTTCTCTCCAGGTGTGCCAGCTTCCTCCCACAGTCCAAAGACACGCAAAGGGGTGTGACCCTGAATTGGATAAGCAGAAGAGGATGGATGGATGGAAGGTCATGAGTGCACAAAAAGCATCATGACCACGTTGTGTCGCTTGTGATGCGTGACATGAATGTTATGCCGATCCCATTCATCAAGCCTACATTCCCAAGATGGGATGTATTTTCTCCTGAACTGGGTTTCATGATGCATGAAGCAGTTTTAAAATTACCTCAGTCTCCTTGGTGAACGCCCAGGATTTGATTCAATTCACCATCATACCAACCCCCTCCAAATGCAGACTTTGTTGATCAGTATACTACATTACACTGCTCCTACCTGCCTGAGAAAAATCATATTTCCCCTGAAGTGTAACTGAGAATGTTGTTTAGCTGGTTTCAACTTTTTAACTGTAGTTGAAAGTGTAGGTGTGTGCAAAAACATTTGGGAAGCAATACATCTCTACTATTAGATCACACGTAACTGCACGGGGATGTAGAAACTGAAGCTGCAAATGTGACAACAGACAAGCTGTCTGTGTTCCAGTAGATTCCAGGTTTCCTCAGGAGCACTGCAGGAAGCCCACTGAGTAATATTATTATAATATGACCTTACGGTCACCTGTCAGTGTCTGAGATGCTCCTGCTGCTGCACTGTTATAATACACAAAATGGATAAAAGTATTGGGCCACCCACACATTATGACATCTTGTGTTACAGACGCTCCATTGGGTATAAATATACAGAGATACGAAAGATTAGAAAATGAAACTGTATAAAGCTATATGTAAAAGTGCAATGTTCCATAAACACTCAAAGTTAACACAGTAAAGTGGGAAATTTAAATATGTGAAAGATAGAAAATGAAATAAAAATCCCATGCCCTTCTATATCCACAGACATTAATATGGAGTTGATCTCCCTTCTGGGAAAGTTTTAAACAAGATCTTGGAGTGTGTCTGTGTGAGTTTTTGCCCATTCGTCCAGAAGAGCATTTGTGAGGTCCAAGGGAACCAGAACCTCCCCTACTGCATTATCTCTCCACCAAACTTTACAATTGGCACATTGCAGGCAGGAAGGCAGTGTTCTACTGGCATTCACTAAACCCGGACTCATCCATCGGACTGCCAGATACAGAACAAGCTTCCACTGCTCCAGAGTCCAGGAGAAGTGTTTTTTAGACCACCTCCATCCAATGTTTGGCTTGGATGCAGCTGCTCGGCCATGGAGCTCCCAGTGCAGTTTCTGCACTGATGTTATTGAGGGAATCCACTGGAGAGAACGCTCAGTAACCCCGCTCTGCAACTGTTTATGTGGTCTGACAATTTTTGGTTGAGTTGCTGTGGTTCCTACTGCACTTTGGTGGTATACAGCACAGCACTGTCCTTTTTACTGTATACCACCAGACGATAGGCAAGAAGGTTCTTGATTCAAAGACGCTCTGCAGCTTCTTTGTCTGGAGTTTGCACGTCCTCCCTCTGCCTGTGTGGGCTTCCTGTGGATGCTCCGGCTTCCTTCCACAGTCGGAATGAAGTGCTGCATAGATGTAGGTTAAACATGGTGTTTGTAGAGTAAAGCACTTTGAATTAGATTAATTTATACTTTATTAACCAAAAGGGGAAATTATGATGTTGCAGAAAAAATAAATAAATAAACACATCATCATCATTACTCATCAGTAATCACATTGAGTGGTCAGTATGGCGAGAAAAACACTATATAAATGGAAGTACTTTAAAGTAATTTGTCCAGAAAAAAAATCATATTTTAATAACCCTTCCAGTTTACACGCACAATATAAACATCCCATCTGTGATCCATGCAGTCTCAGCCATTACAGCCAGTTTGACGCTTTGCAAGATACCACCCCAAAGACACCGTGTTGACATTAGCATAAATCAGCATACTCAGCATTTTTCAGTTGGAAAAAAGGAGAGATGTGATATTTTGTTCAGTAGAGAGAGAAAGAGAGAGGGGAGGATTGGAGAAAGGAATTACAGGATCAGAGCTCAAGGAGCTTTTTGTTCTTCTATAATCCAAACTGTTGTCATACAATACTGATTTGGCTTACAACTGTACTCATACTTACCCTATTTAACATAACCTTTTTGTTTTACATAATCCTTGTGTTCGAATCACCGTACTTGAGAGGTGCTGGTTGTTTCCTTGTTAGGAGAAATAAATCCTTTAATATTATACCTCACATAAATATCACAATCTCATCATTTCTTTTTTATTCAAGCAGCTGTAAAATGACTAACCTGTTTAAACATAGTGAGGCCAAGATCTGCATTTTAGAAAAGATGACAAACAAATTTAAAATTTTACAAAAGGCTGTTTTTCTGATGGTAATGAATATTTACACAAGCAGCATTTGTAATGATAGTGTTATAATAGTATTATAGGGATATTATTATAAGAATTAAAATGGTACTAATGAGTGTGCTGAGAAGATGGAAGGAGTACTCTGAGGAGATGGTAAATGAGGAAATCAAGAAAGAGAGGAGGATGGTTGGAGGGAAGATGGTGAATCAGGAAGTGCAGAGTGTTAGTAAGGAGGAAGTTAGGGCAGCAATGAAGAGGATGAAGAGTGAAAAGGCAGTTGGTCCAGATGACATACCTGTGGAGGTATGGAGATGTCTAGGAGAGAGGGCAGTGGACTTTCTAACCAGATTGTTAAACACGATCCTGGAAAACGAGAGAATGCCTGAGGAATGGAGAAGAAGTGCACTGGTACCAATCTTCAAGAATAAGGGTGATGTGCAGAGCTGTAGTAACTACAGAGGGATCAAGTTGATGAGCCATACCATGAAGATATGGGAGAGGGTTGTTGAAGCTAGGCTAAGAAGAGAGGTGAACATCAGCGAGCAGCAGTATGGCTTCATGCCGAGAAAAAGTACAACAGCAATGCAATGTTTGCTTTGAGAGTGTTGATGGAGAAGTATAGAGAAGGTCAGAAGGAGTTGCACTGTGTCTTTGTGGATCTTGAGAAAGCATATGATAGGGTGCCAAGAGAGGAACTGTGGAATTGTATGAGGAAGTCAGGAGTGGCAGAGAAGTATGTGAAGGTGGTGCAGGACATGTATGAGGACAGTGAGACGGTGGTGAGGTGTGCAGTAGGAGTGACAGATGGGTTCAAGGTGGGGGTGGGATTACATCAGGGATCAGCTCTGAGCCCCTTCTTGTTTGCAATGGTGATGGACAGATTGACAGATGAGGTCAGGCAAGAATCTCAGTGG
>VUQH01044388.1:0-22004 GCA_015106775.1 Etroplus canarensis | reverse complement strand
GACACTCCCTTAAAATAAATATACCATTCAGCTGCTCCCTCGTATTCTCCACCAAGGGGTCGCCACAGCAGATTAATCCACACTGGTAATTTGGCAGAGATTTTACACCAGATGCCCTTCCTGACACAACTCTCCATGGTGAGAGGGGCTTGTGTCCCCACCTGGAATTGAACGAGGGACCTTTCACTTCAAAGGTGAATGCGCAAACCACTACGCTACCGAGGACATTGTGAACTGATGCTAAATAAATTAAATTAAATTGAATTTTAAAAAAGATGTGGTGATACAGAAAAAATGACATAAATAATTATGTGCACATCTTAGTTTAGTAAACGCGTTCCTTTGAGATTTTAGATCGCTCAGTTAAAGAATGTTTGCATTAATTTCTAACATGGGAAATTTTTTTCCAGCAAGCTGGATTGTTGCAGTGCTCTTTTTACTTACCTCTCAAAAAAGATTATCAGTAAACTGTAGCCTATTTAGAACTCTGCTGAAAGGTTATTAACTAGAATGAATCACAGAGAGCACATCACTCCAGTTTTAGCAGACACACACTGGCTTCCAGTATCCTACAGAATTGATTTTAAAATGCTCTTACCTGGTTTATAAAATCTTGAATGGTCTTGGACCATCCTATATCTCTGACAGTCTCAGATCCTCCACTGCCAAACTTTCAGATTTCCAATACTGCTCAGAGAGGAAAATGGTTGATGCATCTTTTAGACTTTTCCCCAAATTATGGAATAACCTACCTTGAAATATTAGGGAAACAACTTCCATTGACAATTTCAAGAAACTTTTAAAAGCACACTTCTTTCACCTGGCTTTTAACTAGTTTTTTATTTATCTGTTGTTTTATGTGTGATTTAGTTTAAATGTGGATTATTTATGTGTATTTATGTGTATGTTTTTTCCTGTAATTCTGTGGTTTGTTATTTTTAACAGTGTGTTTAGAATTTATGCCTGTGAAACCCTTTGAAACTTTTTCATGTGATACTGGGTTATATCGGGGTTTATTCCAGTAACCACAGTATGAAGGAATCCATCTTTGTGCAGCAGCATTCAATCTTCAAACCTGCTAACACAATATCAACTTTTGGGAAATCTTCTCTGGAAATGTGTTTCAACATCACCTTTTTGTTTCCTAATTTCTTAGTGGTAAGTAAGAGCAGACACAATTCTCTGTTTTCCTCTGTGACTTTTTCTTTAGGTGCCAGGCCATAGACCAGGGGTCTCAAACTCATGACTCTGGAGCCACATTCAATGGCTCACCATAGCTTTGAGAAGAAAAAACTAAATAAATGTAAACGTGGAAATTTTTTCTTTTTACATTTTAATTTGTAATTATAATTGCTGTAAGTAATTCTTTACACTCTCTAGTTGTGAAATGTGTAGTCTATACATTGTTTTGTGGGAAAAAAGTTTCAATATGCACACTAGAGCCTATGTTTATGGCCTGGCACCTTATAATTTTGCTGAACCGCAAGAGCATTGGCAAGCATGGACATGTTCACATAAACGTCTAGTCTTGAGTGCCCTTGGCTATGGAGGTGAAATCAAAAGAAAGAAAAAAAAAGAAAAAAATCACAGAGGAAAACAGAGAATTGTGTTTTCACTTACCAATATGAAATTAGTAAATAAAAAAAGGATGTTGAAAAAAAATTCCAGAGAAGATTTCCCAAAGGCCACTATTGTGTTTGTAGGTCTTAAGGTTGATTGCTGCTGCATGAAGCTCAAGAAAGCAGAAGAGGATTCCCTCATACTAAGCTGCGCTTTAGTCAAAATTAAACTTAAACTCACCTTGTTGCTGTTTTTAGCAGTATTAGCCTGCTGTATGCAAAGCAGACCATATTTAATTTGATCTATTTGCACAGCCATTGGCAGAACTCAAAGCTGTCTGTATGGCTTTGTAGCAACTTTAAAGTAGGCTTGTGCATAGTAATGTTATTATAGAAGTAAAATAAACCTATTTGTTATTTTACTTCTATAATTTCACAAATGCAACAAAAGAAGGGCATTATTGTAATGAAAACCATAAGATTCTAATTATTTACACCTATTAGTAATTTTGACATGTTAATTAATATTTAATAAGCTGTGCTAGGTTCATTGTAAGGCTCAAATGTGTTTTGTGGCTCTCTACAGATTTTTGGGTCAAAAATTGCTTGAAAATAGCTCTTTTGATAGCCAAGGTTGCCGACCCCTGGTATAAACGTGGGCTGTGGCGCACATATTAAAACATTTTTTTTTTCAAAACAATGTGCAGGCTACACATTTTCACAACTGGAGAATGTAAAGCATGACTTACTGCCTTGTATTCTCTCCAAGGGGTCACCACAGCGGATTGATCCACACTGGTAATTTGGCAGATGTTTTACACCGGATGCCTTTCCTGATGCAACCCTCCATGGTGAGAGGGGCTTGTGTGCCCACCTGGAATCGAACCAGGGACCTTTTGCTTGTAAGGCAAAAAAACGTATAAACCACTACAGCAAAGATGATTAAAATTTAAAACATTCTTATTCATTTAGTTCAAAGTCACAGGTAGACACTGACTAAAGATCAGCATGTGGCTCCGGAGCCGCGGGTTTGATACTCCTGGGGTCACTATAGTTCATTCGCGAGCCACTCAAGCCAACCATAAATGAAACAATACCGCCATCGTGTGGACAGAGCAGCAGCGCACCGGACAGTGACACAGCAGGAGGCGGAGGGAGAGAGGGGGGGCGGTGAGCCATACCGGATCCTTCATGAGGGAAGAGGCCAGGGACAGCCAGCCAGCCCCGGCTTCTCTTCTCTTCTCTCATATTATTTTGCATTGCAAGCCAAGGAGCCCGAGCAAGGGGCTGCGCTAGCGTTCGTAGGATGTCCCGTCATGAAGGTGAGAACACACTTCAACACGGAGGTGTTAATGAGATGCAGTTTGTGATTATAAACGGTGACAGCGCGCCGCTAGCTAATGGTAGCTAGCCGAGAATTCCTTAGTTTGCAGCTCATCCCCAGCTACCGCTGGATAGTGTTAGCTGCAGGGTTGCAGTGAAATTTGGTGGGGAGGCGTTAGGGCTGCGGGAAAATTTGCATCGGATCCTTGCAGTTGGTGTTCTCGTTTCAGGAAATGTGCAATAGTCTGCTGTAGCTGACCAAAACAACGCTGACATACAAGCGGAAGGAGCTCGTTTTCTTTAGCCAAGTGTGCTAGCTAGCCTGGAGATGGGTAAGGTAGGTTAATGTTAACGAGCCGGGGGAGCGAGGGGAGTGTCGAGGATAGGAAACGCCAAGGAAGGGAGTGGAGCCCAGGTGGAGTTGCGGGTTCGAAACTCGCGTGTCGGCAATGTCAGCTCGTCTGAGCTTCCTTCCTGGTGAAAGTTGGCCTGGAGATTCCAGTTTCGCAAAGTAACGTTCACGTCGTCCTTGTGACCAACCTTGTTGGCCCTTGGTGTCGAGTAGATGTTTTGTAATGTTGTCAGCAGGCGTTTTCGAGTCACCAGCTGGCAAGAAGTTGAGTTAGGTGAAGTCTGTCATAGGTGACTAGCTTGTGAGCTAACTGTTAGGCTAACGGTAGCTGGTTTATTTGTGAAATGCTTAATCGGGCCTGGGCGGCCTTTATATTCCATGCCTGTGTTGTTGTCAACTTTGCTGTCACTCAGGTTATTTGTGTCCGTCGTGACAGTCGTTTGTGCACTGAGCTTTTACGGCTTCCTCTTTGTGAATGGAGATAGTAGAGCGTTTATACATTTGTGGAGAATGGTGTCCTGCCATACATACAAACATGGGGACAGCACGACTGTCCCAGTCAATCAAGAAGTGTCTGGAGCTGAACTGAGTCCCGTCTACCCCACGTGACACAGAAGATGTATGTAGTTATGAACAGGGTGAGAGTTGTGGAAAAAAAGGGTTTTTTGTCTCCATTAAATTGCATGATGTTTTTAGGTGCTCATCTTGAGTGTCCCCCGTAGTGTAGTGATTTACACATTCGCCTTGTAAGTCAAAGGTCCCTGGTTTCATTCCCGGAGGGGACACAAAAGCCCCTGTCAACAAGGGCATCCTGTGTAAAACCTGCCAATTTACTAGTGCGGAATAATCTCCTTTTCCATTGTGGTGGAAAATACAAGGGGGCAGCCTAAGGTGTGGTGTTTGTGTGTGTGTGTGTGTGTGTGTGTATATATATATATATATATATATATATATATATATATATATATATGCTCTTCTTAATCAGTCTACCTCATATACTTTTTTGGAAGTAGAGCAACAAATAATCAGTGTTACAAGTATATTGTAACTTGTTATTAACTAATACACACTTAAAGACAGGGGTCACAAGCCGGAAGAGAAGGTTAAGCAGCGGAGAAGATATCCAGAAGAAGAAGGAGAGCGGGGCATTTCAGAATCAGAATCAAAATACTTTATTAATCCCTGGGGGAAGTGTTTTTAAGATTTCTAACCAGACTTTGGTAACTACTTGCATGCAAATGCAGTCTGTTTATACTGTGTAATAGAGCTGTCACAACACCGGAAGTTTAGTAGTTGGTGAAATAATTTAGGGATTTTTATTTTAATATGTATTATTTATTTCTGCTCTCAATTTAAAGTTTATAGGTCATGAACTTCAGTGGATTTTAGAGCTTAAAAATATAACTGCAGTGTTTACAAGAACATTGACATTTTTTTTATTAAATGATATGTGTAACATTCTTATTTCTCTTGCGGACACAGCTGAACTAATCAAACATAACATTAGAAATGGTAAATGCTTTTTAACAAGCCATGCTGCAGTCCACCTTTCACTTAGTTGCATTCAGCCAGCTGTGCCGCTTCACTAGGTCAATTTAATTGTCACACTCAGAGACGGGGTTTTAAAAAGGGGTATGAAAGATCTACAGGGGCTCCATCCCACTCTAACCCCAAACTGGAGGAAAGGGTTCATCAGCAGCAGAGGAGATATTGAACACCCTGTGTTCCCTCTGGAGGAAGGAGGAAGGAGGAAAGTTGGGTACCCAAAGACGTGGGGTTGATTACTTAGGTTAAACCACTGTGCTGGGCTTTGGGTAACTTCGACCATTGTGCATCAGCTCTTGGAAGAGACTGCCAGGAGAGAACTTGGCAGGTGGGACCCTGGGTCATAACATAAGGATAGTGTTTTGGATGTTGTTGATATGAACTGAAACACTGAATTCTTTGAACAGCTCTGGGTGTTGGTCTCTTCTAGGTGCTTCGCTAAAGTGGAAGTATTTCCATCCTTGGTCTGAAAAGTATGATAGCATTGCTTGAATATTGCCTTTTGTGAATCAGTTATGTCAAGTGTAGTATTTCCTGTTTGTGGGAAGAAGCAAGTACCATTGCGTTTTCTGAATTTTGGTATTGAAAAGTACCGTAATTATCAGTCTGGCGACATCCTTGCTGTATAGTAATAATTATGGTAAATGGACTGGTACTTACGTAGTGCTTTTCTACTCTAACTGAGCACTCAAAGCACTTTTTACTGCATGGCTCATTCACCTAGCACTTTATTCTATGCCTTTAAGCACATTTAACTGTCTCACACTCATACTCCGATGGATGCATCGGGAGCAATTTGGGGTTTAGTGTCTTGCCCAAGGACACATCGGCATGTAGACTGGAGAAGCCAGGGATCGAACCGCCAACCTTCTGGTTGGAAGACGACCCACTCTATCTACTGAGCCACAGCCACCCCTAATTATTTTGCATATTTCCTGAATAGGCATATTTTGAAGTTTATTCTTTGCAGTTTAACTAAAGCGAACGTAATGGAAAAAATCACAATCATAATCCAGTACCCAATAAAAGTAAGCAAGCTGTAATAAATTATAACTAATACTAATTAGATGGTCCTTAAAGTACTGATGCTCTGAATTACTTCATTTCAAAATGAATTAAAAATTGATTAACTGACACATTTCCTAACCTTTTTTTTCTCTGTTCTCTTGTTGTCTTTCCTTAGGTGTGAGCTGCGATGCATGTTTAAAGGGAAACTTCAGAGGTCGACGTTACAAATGTTTAATTTGCTACGACTATGATCTCTGCGCATCATGCTACGAGAGTGGCGCAACAACAACCAGACACACCACAGAGCATCCCATGCAGTGTATATTAACCCGAGTTGACTTTGGTAAGTAAAGCTGACATGCTTATCAATCTCAACAGACAGATGTTGACAGTTGACTGAAAACCAGGCAGACACAGTTTATGAATATTTTTCCATCAATTGAAAGACTATGCCATAAAATGCAGACACAATGTCTCTACAGCAGTTTTCAGAGGATAGTTGCCTGAATGTCAATTCCCTTTACAGTCAGATGTTAAAAACTATAAACTTTAAAAAATATGTGATAATTAGCTGCTAAAGAGGGTGTGTATGTATGTGAACATAATGTGATGAATGATAGTGCAGTCATATGATGGTTTTGGCAGAACATGTTAAAAAAAAAAAGGGTGCGCAAGCTTCATTAACAAAATATGTGAAAATGTCTGCCTGTTCTCATTCTTGGTGCAATGATATTTTTCTTCGTATAAAATAAAGCAATGAGTTTGGAGGATTCTCCAATACAGGCAGTCTGTTTAAACCACCCTTCAGTGGCTGTTATAAAATTGGAAAAGTGAAACACTGTATGTTATCTTTTCCTGGCAGTGGCTTTTATTTTCAGATGGGAAGGCTGCTCCCAAATGGCTTAGCAGTGATAGATTTGACTCAGCCCGAGGAGATTTTTGGGAGTGTGTTATTGGCCTCCTGGGTTTGATTTATCACTACATAGCTAGAACATTTTGTAGCTGCAGCAGCAAGGATTAAACTGCACTTTTTCCATATCTTTTTATATTCTTAATTCCTTAATTAAGCATTATAGTAGGTGTGGTATTATCCAATTTTGTTTTTTTTTTTTTTGATTAAGTGCGCAATTTGCCTTGCTGTTGGTGACTACTCCTGTTATTTCTTGTATTGGTGTTGTGAAATATGTTGGTATTCATCTTTTCGCACATTGGAGATGCTCTTTTTCAGTCTGGTGAAAAAAATGAATACAAACAGCAACTGTTGCTGAAGACATAACAGAAGGTGCAAGCTTAGAAAGAGGTCTTTGTTTTTGTGGCTCTGGTAGTTTTATTTTTGCATGCATTTTTAGTGTGCCTGTTGGTTCTCATCAACTGAGCTATGAATGCACATTTCTCAGGTAAATCATAGAATTAATTAATGACATTGTTGTTTATATTAGTGTAGTGGTTTACATATGCACCTTACAAGTGAAAGGTCCCTGGTTCGATTCCAGGTGGGGACACAAGCCCCTCGTACCATGGAGGGTTGCATCAGGAAAGGGTATCCAGTATAAAAAACCTCTGCCAAATTCCAAATGCGGATCAATCCGCTGTGGTGAGCCCTTGGGGTAAAAGGGAGCAGCCGAAGGTACATTTTTGTTGTTTTTATTGGGAAAAGGAGACATGAGTCATATGCTGAACTTTTAAATAATTAAGTAGCTGTCTTTTATTTGCTACATGTTGTTTCTAATAGGTGATTTTTATGTAGCATGGAAAAATGAAGTATACAACAAATTGCTCTACGTACAGGTGCTTTATCCTTGTTTTCAAATTTACAGTGACTGTGTAATGTGAAGTGACTTATATCAGCAAAACCCCTAAAAATTTTGACCAGATTCCCTGAGCAGCTCTATACGCCTTTAATGGTCTGCAAACATTACACTTCTGTCTTAGTGTTAAGGGTATACCTCTGCAGGGAGTCTCTGTAGAGCCTAAGAGGTAACCTATGCTACGTGGCCAACGCCATTACCAGCATTTAAACCTGTGCATGGTGTGCGTTGACATAATGTTTAGTTGCATTTCCAGGGAGGTGCATATAAGGTTACTGTGTAGGGCTCCAGAAGGGTTTATCGCTTCGATCCACAGCAGTGATTCAACGCAGAAGCATAAATCTACTGTTATTGTTATTCTAAACTTTGTTTTCCAAGGTGAAAATTTCTCACCAGCTCAACAGTCAAAGATAGTAACTAGCTGATTTAAGAACCAGATTTTTTTCCCAAAATGTTGGTAAAGACCAAAAGTAGAACTAGGATGATTAATCAAATTTTCATGTCTGTTTCAAATTTGGCTTCCAAAGATTAGAAACAAAATGTGCCTTTCGGCTGCTCCCTTGTATTCTCCACCAAGGGGTCGCCACAGTGGATTAATCCGCACTGGTAATTTGGCAGAGATTTTATGCCGGATGCCCTTCCTGATGCAACCCTCCATGGTGAGAGGGGCCTCTGTCCCCACCATGGTGCAAAATTTTCAGTCTTTTACACTAATTTTTGCTACAAGGCTTGCCTTTTGTTTTGTTATAAATCGCATACATAAAGCACATCCCTAGATGGTGTTTTAATCCATCACTAGCTGTTTAGAGCAGTTCGAGACAACTAAAGAGAGCTTTCAGTCAACTAGATGAAGTAAAACTCCCACGGCTTACATAGATGAATCTATGTAAAGACACTTCATGTTCGCGTCTAGCTCTTTTCATCTCTTTAACAGTTGGCTGTTGGCTTCACTTGCCCAGTGGCTACTGTAATGGTCTCCCATGGCATGTAAGCTCGCTGCCACCTGGGGCTCTTTCCACCACTATCTGTAACAGTAAACTTCCTGTGGCTGGGGCAGCCTGTCAGAGACCAACAGCTATCCTTCTAAAATATGCTTTACAGACAAACACATCCCCTGGTCATGGCTTAATTCTCTAACAGATGACCCTGTGTCTCCCGTCACCCTTGCTTTGTTTTTTCATATTAGAGTTTGACATATATAGTGGCCTGTTAACCTGCTATGGGCTGTTTCAGGCCAGTGATGGCATTTCTGCAAATCTATTGAGTTAACCTGCTAACAAACTGGCTAAAGTATCCAACCATCCTAACAAATACTTTTTTCTTGTTGTCAGTAGTCTTTTTTTTTTTTCCGCGTCAAAGGAAGTATTTGAGATTACTGAAATAAAGAGGCTATTCTTAGTGGCATGGAAAACACAACAGGATGGTGATGATGGTGCAGGTTGACACAAGCGTTTCACTTTCATACAACTAAAAAAAGATGTGTGAAGACTGTAAACATGTATTTAGAAGCTTGTGTGCATATAAAAAGTGTAGTAAGACTCAGCCCAAGCAGCCTAAAAAAAAAACTGATGTCATGGCTTAAAGTGGGTTATTTTTTCATTTCACTGATCTTTAGAGTTCATGCAGAGCACTTTTAAAGACTTTTTAAAGTTCAGTAAATGCATGATGTTAGCTAAGTTAGTGAATCATTGTGAATTAAATAATTCACATTGCTATTTTAATAATAATAATAATCAATAATATTAATGCAAGACATAAAAATATTAGAATACTGATAGGAAAAATAGAAGAGATAATATATGGGCACTGATTATAAATATAAAATAATTTACAGCCTTCCAAAATTAAGTGATGCTATTAATGCCATGAGCAGGATGCAGAAAGACAACCACTATGATGTTAGGTCCAAAACATGTTTGCATTTGGGTTTTTAAATTGAAAATGAATTAAACAGAAGTCCGGCCTGGCCTTTCCTTGTACCACTAGATGGTGTAACAAGTCAGTGTCGCATTAAGCATGCCCTGAATCTATCCGATGATGAAGAAGAAAAAAATGCCAATGGAGAGACAGATGTTGGAGTGATGGGTATTCTGGTGAATTGGAGAGCAAACAGTGTCTGAAGTACCTAGAAATGGACTCTTATCACTGCGAGAACTGACTCCCACATGGATGTCACCCTTGGTTGTGTGGTGGGGGAAATGTTGTACTTGATTAATGCAGCAGTATCTGTGTGCTATGATGCTAATTTTGTGACACAAACAGAATAAGTGCATACTGTAGTTGCGGCTCTCTGCTTCTATGTAAACACAATGGGTGAGACAGACAGCAGAGTCTACCAGATTTCCAACATGAAGAGAAAGATAAAACCAGCCAGAGAATATCGAGTCACAGTGAACATATCGCAGTGGATGATTCAGCCCACAGTAATTAGTGGACATGAGCACAGATATCAGCTGAATGGGTAAAAAGGATTTATGTAATTGCATTTTCCTTAATTCTCTATTCTAATCTTTTTTAAAATATATCAGTTTTTTAAAACTTGTTTATGTGTAACTGATAGTAACAGTGAGATAAGACTGTATAACAGTGACTTTGTATTAAAGGTTGTAGAATTTGTCTGTGAGGCTTGCTTAGGTCCTACAGAGCTCAACTGATAATAATACAGTTGCTGGGTGTGACTAGCACTTCATAGCTACTTGCCCAAAGGGATTTTGGAGGATCTCAGATCCATAGAGCAGTTTTTGTATCCAATTTGGGCTGGAACCTATCCCAGCTGTCATAGGAAGGGAGGCAAGATGCACATGAACAGGTCACCAGGTCACTAACACAGAGGCACACTTATGGCCAATTTATAACTTCCAATTAAACTAACAAGCTTGTCTTTATACACTGGGGAAACATACAGACTCCACAGAGAGGTTCCAGCTGACCAGAAAGTTTGAACCCAGAACCATCTTGCATTGATTCAAGAGTGCTAACCACTGCACCACCCTAATATCAGGACAACTTTTCATTTTCTTGTTTCTTAATACAGGAGCAACTATATAAACACTTTCTAATTAAACGGTGTCATTTAGTGGTGACATTTGTAGTGGAATGTGACAGTTTTAAGTTAAAATTGGCACCTTTAAATTTAACTCGAACACAACCCCCAGTTAATGCTAGTGTTGCTGCATGTGTACATATGCCACTGCTTGTTAGTACACCATTGCAAATTTGTTCAATGGCTTGGTAAATTTATTAAAAATAGAAGGAAAAAACTTGATGTGTTGAGTAACGCTCTCATGATGAGCCAAACGCTGTTATTAAATGGACTGGGGTAATGCATCATCCTACCTGTAGACTCCTTTCTCATAGGTAGTTTCATGGGTGTAGGTTTATTTGTGTTCCATATAATATGGGAAGGCTAAAGATGCAGTTTTTAACTTGGAGCTCATTGTCCAAGTCAGCTTTAACATCTGATGAAATAAGATGGAACTTTAACTCTTGCTTTAAAGCATCCCAAAACACAGACACTGAACACAATGGATTCGTATTCCTTTCCAGACCTGTACTATGGTGGGGAAGCCTTCTCAGTGGAGCAGCCCCAAGCCTTTACATGTCCCTACTGTGGCAGAATGGGCTACACAGAGATGTCCTTGCAGGAGCATGTGGCTGCAGAGCATACAGAGACCTCCACAGAAGTGGTAAGTTGATGCTTAAGGTTCACACGGCCATGTTTGTGAAGATATTAACAGCTGGATTTTGGGGGTTTCATCGTAAGTGATGATCAGATATCCCTCACATTACAAGGCCCTATTTGTTTTGACAGTTTGCGTTCATCCATTAATGCTTTTTTTTATTGTCTTGATTCACAATATTACCTTTAAAGCCTGGTTATTATGTCAGCTTCTGATTGAGCAAATGGAGCCAAATTGCAACTGATGTCAGGTAGACTTTTCAGTTGTATTTATAGCTTATTATTTTTGTACAGACAACAAGAAAACACTGGTTTAACTGGACGAGGAGTACTTTTAACACCCTCACATTAGATTACAGGTAGCTCAGGGCTACTGGCCAATGGTTATCTCAGACACTGAAATGGGGAAAAAAGAGGTGAAGGTCATGAGCAATACTGGGCTATGTTTTGTTTGTGCAGGGCATTGATTTTAGATTTTTTTTTGGACTGATTCTTCTGTCTTCTAAAAAACTGTTATTTTAGTTCGTCTCTGTTCTCCATTTGCTTGCTGTTACAGCTCTTTATTCTACATTGTGAACACGCCTTCCAGGCCTAGTTGACTTAAATTTTTCCTTTTTATTTGATCTAGCTTTCTCATGACACATTCAGAAGAACTGGTTTTCCATGTGTGTAACTGGAGAGAAAGAACTAAACAGATAGTGAGACAGGATCTGTCCAAGAAAACTGCATTTTTGCAGCATAAATAACTTGCTGTATTCACTGATCAAATGAACCAAATTAAAGGTTGATGAGAGCAGATGTGGTGTAAGGTTGGTTAGTCACATTAAACATGACAGTCTACTACCAGACTGTCTGTTGGCTACCCCTCCAAAATATTAGAATTAGGTGTGCTGGGTTTGCACTGTGTTAAAGATTTGATAATGATGTTATTACATTTTTGGTTAATCCTTTTCTCATCATTTACAAGTGTGTATAATAATTTTGTTTAAACTGCAGCCATTTAGTTTATTTAGCATCTTTGGGAACCACATGGTGTCACTGAGTTATTGTCAGTTATAATAATGACGTTACATGTACTGGCATCTAAGGTCATATAATCACTTTGGATGCCATGAAGCCATGTACCTAAGGTGTTATCCATGAAAGAAAATTTTTAAGCAAATGACATTTAGTAGTGTGTTTAGTGTAGTGTAGCGTAGTGGTTTGTGTATTCCCCTTACAAGCAAAAGGTCCCTCTTTGATTCCAGGTGTGAACACAAACTAACTATAGTATGCCTACCTGTTAAAACTGTTATAAACCTATACTGTGCACATGCTTCACATGATTGGCTCATATGTTTTCAAGTTCAGCTGCTGATTGGTGTTTTGGGTGTAGAGGCAGGACAACTGCCATCCTTTCTGTCATGGAATTCTCCCATAGTTTGTATTCAGGATTCTTTGATTGCCATGTCTCTTGTGTAAAGTCTCAGATGCCTCCTGTCAGAAAGAAGATGGCATGAAATAGCACAGCTTATATCTGTCACATACTACAGAAAATGAATCAAAATTATGCATTTAAAATATCTTTTTGTTACCTCATGCTGTGCAGCGTCTGTGGTACAACAGTATGTCATTCTGTTTGGCATATCAAAGTTATGATGGCAGCACTTCCACCAGAAAATTAAATTGCATCTCTTCATGTTTAAGCACAGGCTTTGCACAGAAGATATTACCAATCTCAGTGTTTGTTCAGGAGAATCCAGTACCAACTGGTGAATGTTGAATGTGAGGTCAAGTGTGTGTGTCTTGGATAATTAATATGTACACTCTCTTCCTGTCCTTTAGATATGCCCCATATGTGCAGCGCTGCCAGGTGGCGACCCAAATCATGTGACAGATGACTTTGCTGCTCATCTAACACTTGAACACAGAGCACCCAGAGACTTGATATCCTTTTCAAGTAGTTGTGCCAGCTCCACATATATGGCAGAAACCAGATGCATTTATGCCTTTAAAAAAGGTGTGTGTGTGTGTGTGTGTGTGTGTGTGTGTGTGTGTGTGTGTGTGTGTGTGTGTTTATGCTTCTTAAAAGAAATGATGCATTTCATGTCAGCCATTCAGAAATCAGTGGACCATGGAGACCTCTGTTTACTGGAACTGACATTTGCTGAAATTTTGCTAACAATATTAAAGCCTCCTGTGTTTGGCATTAACATTTTTTTTTGCTGTTTGCCACTAGTCTGGAATATACAAGGCAACGGAGGCTCATGCCCTCATCTTCATGTCTTCAAAATAAGTGTGGGTTAACAGCAGATCACTAGCACTCTGTTTTCAGTTCCTTGTTTTCTGGCTCTTTTCAAGTTGAGATTTTCGTGGATAGTTTCATTGTAATTTTGATTGCTTCTAGATCAATATTGATGTTGATAAAGCCCTGATCTGATTAAATTCTAAGTTCTCGGCTGTGATGCGACCAGACTTTACACAGGTCTTTGTCATTACTAAAGCTTTGATGTCAGATGAGGTCAGGCAGGAATCTCTTTGTAGATGACATTGTGAGCTGTAGTGAGTGGAGGTAGCAGGTGGAGGAGAGCTGGAGAGAAGAGGAAAGAAAGTCCGTCGAAGCAAGACAGAATACTTATGTGTGAATGAGAGGGAGGCATGTGGAATTTTGAAGATGCAAGAAGCCGAGCTGGTTGAGGTGGATGAGTTTAAGTACCTGTTGTCAGCCATCCAATGCAAAAGAGAGATGAAGAAGAGTGCAGGCAGGGTGGAGATGAGTGTCAAGGGGCTTTATGAGAAAAGGATAGCAGCAAGAGTGAAAGGGATGGGTTACAGGACGGTATTGAAACCTTTGATGTATGTTTTGTAGGCAGAACTGGAGGTGGCAGCGTTGAAGATACTAAGATTCTCGCAAGGAGTGACCAGGATGGACAGGATTAGGAATGAGTACATCAGAGGGACAGCTCATGTTGAGAAGCTTGGAGACAAAGTCAGAGAGGCAAGGTTGAGATAGTTTGGACATGCACAGAGGAGGGATAGTGAAATTTTAGACAAAGGATGTCAAAGAAGGAGCTGCCAGGCACAGGAAAGGAGGAAGACCGCAAAGAAGGTTGTGGTAAAGGAGGATATGAAGACGGTTGGTGTGATAGAAGAGGATGCAAGGGATAGGGCGAGATGGAGTCAGGGAATCTGCTGTGATGACCCCTAATGGGACACGCACAATGTGGCAGTGGTGGATGCTCGTATTAAACATCACCAAAGTTTCGAATAATAAGGTCAGTATGTGTAAAAGTCATCTTTGTTTAGACTGCTCTAAATGCTCAGTCTAACAGTTTTGTTTCTAATTTTGGGTCTGTAAGATAAATAAGCATTATTTTGAACTGTAAATGAGGACATGCAAAGGTACTCTAATCTGGTATGGTCCAAGAATTAAAATATGGAGATCCACTTGATAATTTTATGCTGCAACAGTACCTGTCCTCACCTTACTCACCTACTTACTTGCTTAGAAAAATTTTTCCAGTGATCAAGTGAGGTTGACATATGTTAGTTTGAGGAAAATGAGAGCACTGGACAGATAATATTAAAGTTGAGTTTTCTGAAAGGGAAAAAGTTGTAACTGGAACATCCACATTGGTTTGCCTTGTTTTAATCATCTGTTTTGCAGGTGATGTAACTGTAGAAGCCAGTCACATATTGATGTTTCAGGAATTTAAAAATGTGCCCAGAAAGGTGAAACGAGAGCTGAGTGTTGTGTTCACATATGATTCAGTTTGAATGAGCAAAGCTGGGAATTTCTCATCTCAAAAAAACTGCAGGAATAGTCTAGTTTCATCTGTTAATTGATTGCGATGAAACTTTGCCAGAACTCAATGACTTGTTAAAGTTTGCTAATTATATTTCAGAGATACTTGCTTATCTCCTGCATTCCTTTGAGGCTGATAATGCAGACTTATTTTGACTCTCATGAAATGTCCGTAAATGTCCACTTGATCAAATGTTGAGGAAACACTCAGCACCTCTCCAAAAGGGAGCATTGATTAAATTGAGCTAATTATTTAATTCCCCTGCATACACAGCTGGTTGATAAAACTATAACGATAATTGTCGCGATAGAACTTTTGCTCGATAGAGATTTAAGACAGAGTTGATATAACATCAACAGGACTTATTTAATTCATGTTTTAACAGAAAACACGAAAAGCCAATCATAATGAGAATAGCGCTGCTCGAACCAATCACTTGGCTAGAAAAGAGCTGCAGCCGTGTTTGTCATGTTGAGAGTAGGCGTGGCAGACAGCAGCAGGACACGTGCTAATGTTTGAGCTTCTGCAGCCACACACACCACATCTCAGGAGAACGAGCAAGATAATGGAGAAAATAATGATGGAAAACCCCTAGAGACAGTGTTACTAAAGGAATCACGGCAACAGACACAGATACAGCCCAAGGCTCAAAACATTGACATTGTTGAAAAAACAGGTCAGAGTTCGGCATGTGGAGATGTATTGGCTGTTGAAAGTCTGACCGGAAGCAGAGAAGCTATGCTGTGAACTGTGTCAAAGCATGTTACCAGTATGACAGTAATAATACTGATGTGTTTTAACATCTAAATCAGGCCCATCCTTTAGAACACAATGTAAGACTTTACAGTACTAGACCAAAATAGGTTGCTGGTCCTCCTGAAACAACCACAGACTGCAGGGTCCACTTTCTCCAGCTCCCTGTCTTACAAGAAAAACACACAGTGCGACCACAAAGGTAGCCTTCTTTATTTTATTTTTTTTAAATCATGCTGCCAGTAAGCATGGTGGAAAATGTCAAATTTAAGCAGCTGATTAAAGTAATTAACCCTCGTTAGCAGTTATCTCAGACAGCTCAGCTGTACACAGACAGCAGAGAGACAGTCGGACATCTGAACCATATCTGAGCCTCACTGCCCACTGCACTGACCAAGGCTGAAATCTGAAAAGCAAATGTCTTTAAACTGCACACTTTCCTGAAGACCAAACAGATGAAGTCATGACTTTAGGACTGGCAGAAGCTCTTTAATCCTGAGGACTGGATATGTACTAGGAATATATACTGAATGTTTTTGTCTGTTTGTTTGTAGGTTTGTATAGATTCAAGTGTTTTAAATTGTTGGAAAACAAAGGATACAGTACAGCGGTAGATCATTTAGAATTTTATTTTAGAATAATGCCTACTTTATTTACATGGAACTGACCAAAGAATTTGCTTTGTGTTCTCCTATAAAACTTAAAAGCGTTATAATTTTAACCCTAGTACTGCAGGACCTCAATATATTGATGTCCCAGATAAGTTGCGTGTACTGCCGGTCGTCTTTATATCGATCACTTCCGGTGTTTTCATTCACTGCCGGTCGTCTAGCTGGTCGTATAGCTGGCAGTACTAGGGTTAATTTCCAGAGTTTTAGAATTAAGATTTTATTTTAGTTAGTTGACCAAAAACCTTTATGTTCTGCTGTAAAACCTGAAACCTTCTGGCTGCTCAGAATTCAGATTTTAGTTTAGAATATATACACATTTAATTTATTTAAAATATAGTTGTATAATCTTCTACAGCACATGTGTCATGTTCAACTTCTGACACGCAATAAATATATTCAAACCAACATTAACCGTATGATTTCTTCACTTCTCTCTAATGAGTAAAATGGAAATTTTAAGCTTGACAGAAATTATTTAATTTATATAGACACTTATGTCAATATTATATCGATATTGACCAATATGAAAAAACTATTATTGTGATGAGAATTTTTCTCATATTGCCCAGCTCTACCTGCATAGTTAAAATGTCATTGTCTGCCTGTCTGAAATCTGTTGAAATAGTCATTAATGAGTAGGCTGACAACAGCAGTCTCTCAGTGTATAGGGTACTTTAAATAGGTGCAGTAGAGAAAACAAAAGATGCCAAAATATAGTTCAATTAAACCAAGTTGGAACAATTTCATTAAAAGGTTCACAAAAGGGGACCACAGCTCATGATTGCAGGCCTACCCAATGTGCTGCCTTGACATATAAGTACCATGCAGATATGTCAGCAGATTGCGTATGGTTGAGAAGGCCTGGGCAGCATTTAGAGGAGTGGCCGTGACAGTTTTTGCAGTGCATCTCACTCTTGAATTTCTAAATTAAACATGCAATTAGCAATTTCACTCCTGGAATTTAGTTGAGTAGATAAATCCACAATGAACATTTTTTTATTAGTTGTAGCACTATTATGCTCTTCATGTGCTCCTTGACGGTGACCATCACGATGAGTCCAGTGGGGTGCGGCATGTGAGGAGGATGTTTCACCCTGGACGCGGGTTGGGGGGTCCGCGAGCCCGCAGGTCTAACATGCACTTCACCAGCAGCACCACAGGGGGGCTCTCCACCAACCAGAGTTCCTCACAGAGCTCTAACTACAGCAGAGAGGCCATGGACCCCATAGCAGGTTAGTCAGACGGCACACATACACATGTTTGAGATGTCATCGGAGGACTGGAGGAACTGTATAATACTTACCAAAACTGTTGGAGGAAGTATCCTCACTTTTTTCTTCCTGCCCTGCCATAACTGTACAAGCCATTTTAAGGGTCATTTTTAGTTCCTCTTGCTGGGTTGGTAGAGGACCCACAAGTGACTTAAGTTACACTGATTGATTAGACACATGATAGACACAGGCAACCTCTGCTTAAAAAAATCCAGGCTTTATTACAGCTCTGTGCAGTGGAATGAACATGCTACCATTTTGAGTCATCTTTACCATCCACAGACTGGCTGTAAAGTCACGTCAACATTCTGGTCCAAATGCAAAGCACCCTTTTTAGACGAGCTGTTCTTAGTGGAGCTCCCTAGTGGGAAGTTTCCCACAGAGAGTTCCCAGTCCCAAAGTGAATATTAATGCTGGTTTCCTCTGAGGTACAAAATTGTAGAATGAGAAGCTGCAGAGCCAGGTATAGTTATCATGAGTATCAACAGTTAAACAGGAAACAGCTGCTCTTTGTCGCTATGTTCAGTATCAGGCAGGTCCATTGTATAAAACATGTAGTCTCAATTATATAATTATTTCTCACAAACAGATAAAGTAACTGCAGCAGTTTTTGGTTCATGTGGCCGCATGCATTTAAAGTTTGTTTAAATAGTATAGAAATGTGTGGGTAGAGTTGTTGCTGTGGCAATTCCTTGTTTATCCTGTTCCCAATTTGAATCTGGTTCAGTGCATGGCATTCGCCATGTCAGCTCCAGCTGTGCCATAATGAGGGACCCTGTTTAGTCTGCCTCACTCACAGGGCACCAGCCGCCTCTCTAATGATCCACTATACCTGCTGAGCCCTTGATCCAACAGTTCAAGTTTTAGCCCAGAAAATAACATTTGTTTTTTGATTTACTGTGCTCGACTTTGGTGACAGTGTAGCTCATCAGTGCTAGTTTTTACTGATAAATAGTTTGTACACAAATATTATTTTAAATTGGCAAAATGGAATTCAGTGAAAACTTGGAATCATTAGTTTCAACACTGTTCTTGCTATTCTTTATGCTGACCATTGTTAAAGGTTGGAGTGGGGGTGTTGAAGTATTATCATAATCAACATTTCTTAGTGAGTCCTTGTTTTCTGTTACTCTAGAGCTTCTTTCTCAGTTGTCGGGGGTGCGGCGTTCGGCGGGAGGGCAGCTCAGCTCGGGCCCCTCTGCCTCCCAGCTCCAGCAGCTTCAGATGCAACTCCAGTTGGAACGCCAACAGGCACAGGCAGCGCGTCAGCAGCTGGAGACTGCCCGAAATGCCACCCGAGGTGGTGGCCGAGCCAACGCAATCCTCAATACCAATTCAGCCGCTGCAAACCCCAACCCCAGCGCCAACCACAATACCAACCCCAGTCCCAACCCGGGTCCACCTGAGTCCAACACACAGCATACTGCACATAGCTCCCAGTTTCTACTCAGCAGGTGGGTTGTCTTTTAGTCAGGCTCAGCTTTAAATTTGGATATTTTCAAGCCTCTGTCCGCTCAAATGTGCTTTGCTTATTATCACCTGTGTTGCAAACCTGTGGAGTTGATCATTAAAATATGATTAATGATTCTGCTATCTAGTAAACACGTGGAACGTACTTTTTAACTCTTTGAAACCTGAATTGTTTCCATGTGTGATTTTGTTCTTGTCTGACAAGAGATGCAGAAATGTGCCACCAAAGCAAATTATCCCCTCTCTGGTATTCACATAACAACATGTGTGGATCCACTGCTAAAAACACCAGTCCATAGTTTTATATGTGATCAGAAACTCCAACAGTTACCTTTTTTAATCTTGTATTTAGGCATGCATTTATTCTGGCAGGCTAACACCATAGCGAGTCATCCCTCCTTCTGTACACAATTCACAAAAATATCTGCTACTGCTAGAGTATTGGTCCGATTATAGTGAAACTTGCACACAACAATCACCTAAAGGTTCTCACCTAAATTGTGCTCGAGGTCGCATTTGTCTTTTTACAAGGACTTTTCCATTTTCACGAGTATTGAATGTTCATAAAATGATTGTTTGCAGTTGCCCTTCTCTCATTAGGTTTGATAATGGCATAATAATGTCCTAACCTAGGTTAGGACCTGCCAAGAACTAGGAGCACTTTCCTTGATATGACTGTTTGTGATCTTTCTTAACTTCTCAGTGGCCAGCCAATGCCAACAACACTTATCACTTTCTTTCTGTATTTCACATATTACATTAACCCGTGAAATGTGATGGATTGTGAGCCAGATGAGGCTCTACATCTTTGACATTTTTAAAAAATTTTCTTAATAACATTTTAAATGCATTTGGAGCCCATCGTGGACACTCAGATTCAGCTTATGTCCAGTAGTTACACTTTAAAATGAATTTCTCAGTGAGGGATGAGAAGTAGTGTAATTTAATGTTCCAAATAAAAATGTCAGTCTTCTTATCACTATTTTTCCTCCCTCTCTACAGACTGAACGAATCACGGCTTTCTGAGGCAGAGCGGCAGGCGTGCGAGGCCCAGTGGGCCGACAGGAGCCTGTTTGTGACGGAGCTACTGCTGTCCACACTGTTGCCCGACGAGGATGCCTCTGCCTCCTCCTCTGAGGACGAGGATGACTGTCACGGCTCATTGCGGAATTTCGCTGACTTCGAGGCCATGGGCTGTGTTGAGGTCATGACCTTAGATGTGGCACTGGAGAACCTCAACCTGAAGGAGACGACCCCAGCTACCAAGACGACAAAAACGACAACTAAAACAGCACCAACGAAGAAAGAGCCTCCTCCGCCACCTCTTTGATGACATGGCCACTCCCTTCCCTAAAAACCACCATTGTAACTGGCTGACTGCAGAGTCAGTCCAACTGCCAATGGATGACAAAAAAAGACTGCAGTTCTTTTTGGCTTTTTTGTTCCTCTCAGTGATCATCTGTCAGTGATCATCTGTCATTTCAGCTCTGTTGTTCCCCACTCCATCCCATGTTTTACGTTGTGTACATTGAATAAAAGTAGTGAGACGAGAGAATGTGAAAGCAAGCGTGGTGGCTGCGTGAGAGAAAGGAAAAATAACTATATAAATATATTATAGAAAAATCTATATGAAAGTTGATAATCAAATCCACATAACCCGTGTTTCCTCTAGCAGATGAGCAAAGCGTAGTTAGCAGTTTTACGAGACAAACTCGTCACACACTCACCGAGGGAGAGGAACAGAAAGAAGCCTCTCCGTTAAAAACGCTGCTGTGTATTTATAGTTATAAATTAAAGAAGTGCTTGGATGGTTTACCACAACTTAAGCATGAGCTTAAATCACCATGTGCCCATTTTTAACTGCACAGTCACTAAACGGGGAGGTCTTTCTCTTTTGTTTGGACACCTGAGTAACTGTAAATTAATGGTGCTGAGTGCCACGTCGCTGGCACTTCACCACACACTCACACACACACACACACACACACACACACACAGACTGATGGCCGCAGTTTGGTTACCTTCATATCCAGTATCAACCCCCTCCCCTTTGTGTGACATCACCTGTTTTGGGTCATGTGACCTTGCTTTATATCAACTGTGGGCACTTTGGTTTTGAATTGCATATCCAGTGTCCATTTATGTACACTACAGATGCTCTACATAAAAGCGATACACAACTCTGAGGCAACCAGAGATGAAACAGTCTCGCCAGTGTGACCATTTTCAGGCCTTTTCTATCATGGAGGAAACACAACCCAGGTCTTCATACGGTTGTTTTTCCCCTCCTTCTCTCTTACTGAAGATCAGATGCTACTTTCTCTAGCTTCCAGTGATCTGAAATTAATCTTCTCTCCATAACTCATGAATGCAAAGATTACTCGTCATGTGACTTGGAGAGAAGCCTGTATTGCTCTTTCCATTTATTTCTCTCAGTCAAAAAGATCTTTGTATGCCTCCACTGCTACCTGAAGAAATGCAATGTATGTTTTTTGGCTTATCAAACAAGCCAAATTACAGGGTAAACCTTTCAGTTTGGAGGACAATAAAAATGTTTTTGGATGGAAATGAACTAACCCAATCCTGCTCTCTGGTTTGTGTTTTTAGTTTTTTTTTTTTTTTCTCAGTTGCTAACTCTTGGCGAGCATGTACAGAATATGGTTTAAAAAAATAAACACCTATCATACAGGTCAAGTTCATTCTCAGTCAGTCTTGTCATCTCCCGATGCACGTCCTCATTCACAGCAGAAGATTGACACGCTGGACTAAACTGACGGCAG
>VUQH01044387.1:0-13442 GCA_015106775.1 Etroplus canarensis | reverse complement strand
GGACCAGCTCCGTGGTAGTCCCCATGGATTAAGAATGAGATGCCATAAACGCTCCAGTCGCTGTACTGTGTAGGTGGCCCAATACCTTTGTCCATATTGTGCAAGCACAGTTTTAGCTTGTCTGTCAAACCAAAGTGCTCCACATGGCTGCTTCTTTGAAGCGTCGTCCCAGTGAACGGCAGCAACCACGCCTGGTCCCCGATTTGCATCCTTTGGACCAGTGCCATAAATTTCCTACGCTACTCGACGCGGGGTTGGCTGTTGCGTCTCCGAGGACGAGGGCGGGGTGAAGGGGGGGCTACGATGAGCCGTTGGAAAGAGGCGGCGATCCCCTACCGCTATCCCAGGCAGATAATGATGTGTCATGGGGGTCTGGGAGAGGAATCCAGCAGTTCAGCACAAAACCAGGAGCTGAATTTTAAATTGCCGGACAGAAGGAAGGTCATTCGTGCTTGCTGCCTCAGACAGCGAGGGGGGGGGCAGATTGGTAAAGAGACAATATTTGAAGACAGAGACAGACAGTGCAAAAAGAGGAATAGGACAAAGCCTTTGGGAATGCTCGTGTCTTTGCCGCTGTGATGTATTTTCCAGGTAAAACAAGCGATGGGAGCGAGACGTGAGAAGACTTCCAGAGCGGGCGCTCACTGTGGCGCCGTGAAACTCTCGATAAATATTGAGCTGTAACATATAAAAGAGGGGCTGCGTGCAAGCCTCCATCAATCTCCCTGCTGCCACATCCCCACCGCAGGTATCTTACGTTTCAACAGATTTTTTTATTCTTCTCCCGACTCTACAAAAAGACCCAGAAGAGTTCGAATCAGGAGTCTCCGTTCATTTCAGAGCGGTGCTTAAAAGGAAAACAGCGACCATCGTTTAATAATGGAAACCCCGCATCCGGATCGCTCCCAAATTCTCGAACAACCGCTCCGTGGCCGGAGGCTTTTCTGGCCGACAAATTTAATAAAGGATCACTGTGAGTCTTTGAGCTCTCTTATGACGGATAATCCAAC
The DNA here is from genome assembly GCA_015106775.1 of Etroplus canarensis. NCBI lineage: Eukaryota > Metazoa > Chordata > Actinopteri > Cichliformes > Cichlidae > Etroplus > Etroplus canarensis. The sequence goes on along the minus strand of VUQH01044387.1, from coordinate 12,432 downwards.
TAATGAATTATCTCTGCAAATGTAATCAAGTCCAGATACGGGAATCCAACCCTGCTCAGCTGGGGGGAGAGAAACCCCGGTCACCCCCTCACACACCCCTCAGACTTTAACCCCTTTCAAAAATAAAAAGGGCATGATTGAACATTATTTACATGTGGCACCACGTCTCATGTTTCACCCGTACAACTAGCAAGCTTTTGATCTGAAATAAAAGCAAAGCGGTGCAAGTGCTTCCCCTCATTCTGCCTCCCAGATCCAGCTTTCTTTTAAACAAAGGCCTTGATGTTGCACGGTACAGAAACACGGGAGACTCCTGGAAAATGTAACCGTCGCGCTGGTTTACGTTACGGCCACCGGTTTCATTTTTATCAGCTCCGTTCGTCAGTTTCGGCCCGAGCCTGACTACCCGTGAGGCTCGGCTGTTCCTGCTGCGGACCGGAGATTCCAATCAGAGCAGGGAACCTCACGAGGGCAGGCTAACTGGGAGAGAGCGGCTCTGGGTCAACAAGCCCTGAAGTTCTCCCCTCATGTTTTGTGTACTGCCTTACCTTAAATACTAAGGTTCTTTTCAGGTTCTTATATAAGCTGCCTGTGCATGACACCCACTGTTTGCTCCAGCTGTGGAGCTGTAGCTGCATGTAGTTTCATGCAGCTGGAACACTTGGATGGGGTTAGGAGGAGACTTTGGTTGGGATTCAAGTGTTAATTGAGGTCTCTGCCTCAAAGGATTATGTTGTACACTACATTTCCACAGACACAGACGTGACTCAACAATGTGACGTCAGCTTCTGAAACTGAAACGATCGTCCGTCTGTCAGTCTATGAATGGATTACTACTGCCAAGTCCACTTTGCTGATCCAAAGTGTTTCCATCATTTATCTCTATGAGGACCACTTTAGCCGAAATAAATTATGTGGCACTCACCAGCTACTTTATTGGGTATACTGGTTCAGCTGTTAATGCAAATATCTGGCAGCAACTCAGTGGATTTAGGCATGCGGGCCTGGTCGACACGAACTGCTGAAGTTCAAAGCGAGCAGCAGAAGAGAGAAGAAAGGTGGTTCTTGGAGACAGACAGACTGGTACTTCAGAAGCCGCTGAGATTCTGGGATTCTCCTGCACAGGCATCTCTAAGGTTTACAGAGAACGGTGTGAAGAAGAGAAAATATCCAGTGAGCAGCAGGTCTCTGGGAGAAAATGCCTCGTTGATGCCGGAGGTGAGAGGAGGATGGCCAGACTGCTTCGAGCTGAGAGGAAGGTAAGGGGAAGGTGGTACGGTGGTTAACAGTGTTGCCTCACAGCGAGAGGGTCTGGGTTCAAATCCAATCCCCGTTCAAGGACATGCAAAGGGGGTTAGGTTGACTGGTGCTTCTAAACTGACCGTAGGTGTGAATGGTTGGTTGGCTCCGCAACAGACTGGCAACCTGTCCAGGGTGTACCCCTGCCTTTCGCCCACGGCATCCCCCGTGACCCTGATTTGGATAAGTGGGAGAAGATGAATGAATGAATTGGTGCACATTAAAAATACAACGATCGAAGTTTGTTTGCACACACGAATTGTTACGATGATCACTGCAGAACACCATGCTGATGCCAAACACTAACCAAGAAACAAGCAACGCTTCGTTCCAGCATATGCCCCTCTGCCCTGTTGGTTTATGGTTCTTCCCTCCTCTGGCCGCCGCCAGTTGGTTCTCGCCGGTGATTCTGAGATGTGTGGCTGTGATAAGTCTTCACATCTGCCCATCCAAAGCACTGACGGAGAGAACCGTTTGCTTATTACTCAACATTATTCCCTTCATCTGTGATTCTTGTCTGAATGTTGTGTGTGTGGGAAAAGGCAAAGAATTACTGTTGCAATAAAAGTCTGGGACCAGAATCAATTCATTAGAGCAGGAAAGTGGCCGCAGCTATAATTTACTAACTCAGAAAAAGTGGATTTAGAGCTACCTTGGCCTTTAAAGAGCTCCGAAGATGCAGAATAAATCTCATTGCCTTCCCTCCTGCTGCTCGTTAGGCCGTTCCCTACAGTCGTCACTCATGGCAGCCGTCTTCACTTGAAGCCGTGCCGTTTGAGCGCTGACTCAGTCCGCCGAGCGGCATCGATCATGGGAAACTCAATGAGGCGTAACTTGCTCGAAGACTGTTCTGTAATTGTGTTGCTGTCCAAAGCGTGATGGCTCACTGTACATCTGTGTTTGGCTTGGTGCGGCATTAGCAAACCGCCAAAGCCCCACGGTACCCTTCAAATCAAGATGAGAACTGATGGATATTGAAACAGTAATCTCTTTAAAGTCAACAAACAGCCCCTATGCTTTATTCATTGTATTAGTGTGCATTACTTAACATCTCAGCATCTCCAGCTCCAGCGGCACTCTCCTCCGTTCCTCCTGCCAGCTGATCCCTGCTGGCTCAATTATTTCCCTACAACGCTGCATTTGATGCATAACTTGCCAGTTTGCTGGAGGCTTTTGTTTTTGATTGCGTTGGAAATGGCACCAGAGAGCTCCCATAATGAATGCATAAGTAAGGGAGCGCTGTTTGTTTTATAAAGACAGCACCTCTTACTGCCTTCACCTTGGCTTTAAAGGCTTTCAAGCTTCCAGACCGAAGGTGACTCCTCTGAATCCAGAAGACAGAATGCGTGGACTCGGGTGTCTGTGGACTTCAAAGCTGCGCTGCGGTGTAATTTTTCCATTTGTCATCATTTTATCGGCCTGAATGGCCGGACCAGGCGCTAACATCTTCCCTATTTGAAAACCAATGCACTCTCCAAGAAGAAGAGTGGTTCGCTAAATCTTGACATGTTGTTAAGGTCAGAGATTTCGTACATACCAGATGATTGCAGAAGAACAGTCATATTTGTGAGTTGTTGTGTTCCTCTTGTGTATCGGAGTGTTGAGATGGACCGTATGTTCTGTAGATCAACAGTAAGTGTTTCCCAGTTTTAACTCTGGTTTTCATTAGCATTCCCAGTGAAGAGGCATTTGCCTGAGGTAAGCAGTCCATCTTCTGTGAGGCTGACTTCTCTTCTTGTCCGATGGATTAGTTACTGCCTTGCTAAAATTAATCCTAATTTGGAGGGCGCTGGATGTTACAGGTGCTGGTAAATGGACTTTTCTACTCTGGGTACTCAAAGTTCTTTTTAACAACAAGTACTTTCTAACGATCACGTGTACGCACTCTGATGGATGCATCGGGGGCGATTTCAGTTTCTGGCCCAGGGACCACTGACCTTCAGATTAACACTTTATGACCTACCATAGAACATTTATACATGCTGTAGGGCCATTTGAACTTGCTGTACATGAATACAACACTTAAATCCCAAATTTTAATAATATCTTCCTCTTCTTCGTCTTTCAGCTGCTCCTGTTAGGGGTCGCCACAGCAGATCATCTTCCTCCATCTCACCCTATCCCTGCAGCCTCTTCCCTCACACTAACCAGTCTTCCTCTTCTCCTCCTGCCTGGCAGCTCCATCTTCAACATCCTTTCTCCAATATGTCCACTATCCCTCCTCTGAACATGTCCAAACCATCTCAGCCTGAGCTGTCCCTCTGATGGACTCCTTTCTAATCCTGTCCATCCTGGTCACTCCCAGGGAAAATCTCAACATCTTCAGTTCTGCCACCTCCAGCTCTGCCTCTGAACATTGATTTTTCAGTATTTTTCTGCCCTTTTAAAGCCAGAATGTAACAGACATTCAAAAACTAGCACCACATCCACGACGGGAAAGATTTTAACTTGATTTGAGCAGAACCTGCACCAGTATTTTTGTGCTGTTGCTTCAGCTGAGCAGAGAAGTACAAGTGTCTTCCTTTCTTCAGAGAATATCAAACTTTGTCTATAAAGAACGGCTCAGCTGCAGGAAATGAGCAGGTGATCGTTAACGATTGTCCAGTTGCTGTTGCCACTCAACACCATTTTAAAGGCCTTTAAGTTGCAAAGCCTCGTTTCACCACCACTACAAGCAGATTTGTATTTGTGCATATGACACTGACTGATTGTGGTATAGAGTTTTCACATACATGCAGTGCATATATGTGGAGTCCTATAAAAAACTAAGTATACCCTGTGATTCAGTAGCCTATGGAACCTTCTTTAGCAGCAATAAATTGAAGCAATGGTTTTCTGTATGACTTCATCAGCCTCTCACATAGTAGTGGAGGAATCATCTTAACAACGTTGCATCAGCCATTTATTTAAAAAAAAAAAAAACTCTCTTAAGGTCCTGCCACAGCATTTCAATGGGGTTGAGGTGTGGACTTTGACAGGGCCATTGCAACACCTTGATTCTTTTCTTTTTCAGCCATTCTGCTGGAGATTTGCTGCTGTGCTTGGGATCATTGGCTTGTTGCATGACCCAGTTTGGGCCAAGCTTTAGCTGTGGAACAGATGTCCTCACATTTGACTCTAGAATACTTTGGTATACAGAAATATTCTTGGGAGACTCAGTGGCTGCACGGTTCCCAGGTCCTCTGGCTGCAAAACAAGCCCAAATCCTCAGCCCTCCACCACCGGGCTGACATTTGGTATGAGGTTTTTGTGATGATATGTTGAGTTTGTTTTTCTCTAAATGTGGTGCTGTAATTAAAACAGGGGAGTTTTTCTTAGTGTTATATTGCAAATTTAAGTTAAATTTAAATTTAATTAATTAAATGTAAGTTAAAAAATAATGTAGAAAAACGAAGAGAATATATAGATAATATATAGATATATAACTACATTATTTAAAGTTAATTACAAACCAAGATGTAAAATTGCACTGAAAAAAAAAAAACATCTCGCAGGCTCTGAATGTTATGGGGCTGTCTTGGTTGACACACCTGAGCAACCTTCCATTGAGGTCTGGTTCAGAGCTTCTGGATTGGCAGACTGGGGTGATGACTCCTTTTTAAGAGGGGGGGGCAGAGGGTGTGCTCCAGTTACAGGGGATCACACTCTTCAGCCTCCCTGGGAAGGTCATCCAGGGTACGGGAGAGGAGAGTCCATTTGTGAGTTGAACTTCAGATTCAGGAGGAACAATGTGGTTTTCATCCTAGTCGTGGAACACTGGACAGACTCGTTATTTTCTCGAGGGTACTTGAGGGTATGCGGGAGTTTTCCCAATCAATCCATAGGTGGTTTGTGTGCTTGAAGAGAAAGCGGATTAACCCATGGATCTGAGTTCCTACCCTCAGCTATGACCACGAGCTGCATATGGCGACTCAAAGACTGAGGTCACCGATACAAGCAAGCGGAATGAGTTTTCTTTAAAGGGCGTTCCTTAGAGATAGGGTGAGGAACTCAGTTATTCAGGAGGAGCTCAGCTGTGGTAGTTTGGGCATCTGACCAGGAAGACCTCCTGGATGCCTCCAGGGTCAGATGATTTGGACAGGGGGTGCTGGAAAGATTATGTCTTGACTGGTTCGGGGACACCTTGGTAAACCCCCCAAGAAGAGGATGAAGTGGCCAGGTGAGGAAGGCTCGGGCATCTCTGTTTAGACCGCTGCCCCTGCAACCTAGAAAAGTGGTGGAAGATGAAGATGGATGGATGACCAAAAAACAGCCGGACAGGTTACATCTGGACACTTGCACAGTTGAAATTAAACAGTTCGGCTACCACCTTTTTTCAGTCATTATTTCAAAATCCCAGAGAAAGAGACCCTCCATCCACCTGTTCACCTGTGAGTGCCCGCATTTGTATTCAAGTATAACGGCAGCAATCCTCCAGTATGCGCCTGTTCTTGTTATAATAAATCCTAAACATATAGTCAGTATCCACAGACACGGAGCAGGTCACGCAGTTCATGCATAATTTACATCAGTGTGTGTATACACAGGCTTTCATCCTGACATTGAGCCAAGGGCTTCCTTTCTGTGTGTGTGTCAGAGTCCATTTGAAGCCACAACACCAAACATTTCCTCAACCCTCGTCTAATCTGATCTTCAAGCCATTCCTCCACATTAAGCGTCTGCCCTCGTTGTTGCCGCGTTCCCCTTCTAATCCATCCACATTTGGCTCCCTGACTACAACAACAGGCCCAATCAGCCTCTGGTTTATCCAACGAAGAGCTCATTAGCTTTAGGCTTGTTTGAGTGGGCTTCAAACCAAGCGCCCTTACACCGCTTCCAACAGTTTCCAAGCCACAAGGGAGGTGCCCGGTGTTTGCCGACTGCTCTGGTGTGCGTGCTCGTGGTCTGTCCGCGGTTCCTGGGTTATGTTTTGAGTGTGAAATTTTCTGAGGCGCCTTCTGGCAAACGCCCCCGGCGCTTTAACCCTACTCCGTTTGTGCGCGAGTATTTATCCATGTGTGTGCTTTTTAATCTGTCCCAACCCATAGACTGGCTGTCCAGGAGTCATTATCTGAATATTTTTGACCACTTCCATTTTTATAATTAGCACTTAGGTGCACGAACTTTGTGTTTAGCATTCCACATGTTTGGCAATAAACAGACACTTGACCTTTTTTGCCAGACAGCGCTGACCCCAAAAGGCTCCATCGCCGCTGATGTTTCCCAGTGTGTGTTCAAAGTATGTGCCTTTGTTCCACCGGGAGCGTATTCAGATGCCAAATGTGTTCATGCAAGAAAGAAACAAGTCCTCCCCTCTGCAGCCTCGCTTGGCCTAATGATTAAGAAACACTGCAGGAGATAAATGTCTTATTTGTATGTCGCTCCGACACCTCACCGGCTTTCTGCCACTCGAGCTGCGGTAATGAGTCATTGGCTAGGAGACTATCAACCCATCAACAGAACCTGCTTTGTTTTCTGCTCTTAGTGTCAGTAGCCTTCCAGCTAATTCTTCCCCAGAGCTCCTTGTTCCACCGCTTTCAGGAGACATCTGCATTCATGGAGCTGAGCACGACACCGAATTGAACCGTGAGAGGCAAAAGCGGCCACCCCATCTTCTTTAACCACCAGACCCCTGAAAGCTATCGCACGAGCACAAAAGAAGGGCGGCCGTAATTGCCGGAGCCGAGCTAAACCGTGCAATTAGCTGCGGGTGACAAGACAGTCGGCGAGCTGAAATTAGCCGGTTACCAGAGCGTCTCCCGGAGAGCGAGAGAGCGAGAGGGTGGTGCGTCTCCCAACCTTTCACAGATGAAGAAAAGCAGCTCAAAGAGGAAAGATAAAGAAGAGGCCTCGGCTTAAGCGCGTCACGTAAAGTGTAATTAAAAAAAGGCTGGCATATCCAGCCGAGTAATGACAGTGGAACCAAATATGACGATGAAACAAAGGAGCGCGTGTCAAACCCTACATTTTCACTGTACGTTTTTCTCACCGCGGGTCATTCTGAATCGCACTTCCTGTCTGCCTTTTGTTTCGCACACGGCTTTGAAATGTGGTTTTATTTGGAAAGCTTGTTATTCGGATGTACTTGGTGGCATTGCCTATATTTATTGCCCTCGTTTGTTTTGTGTGGTATTAATGGGAGTTTGCTTGATGCGCTGTTGGACCAGCACTGCTGAATGTACACTAATCCAAGCACAAAGACCAGATGTCCATTTATTGCTTGATTTCTTTCAGCCAACTGTCAACCTGCGTTCTTCAGCTGGCCTGCAATTAAAATTAAGTATGTGGTTCAGCTGCTTCCTAACTGCAGTATCTGTTAACCTGCTATTTAAAATCCAAGTGTGGAATTAGAGCAGTTTGGTGCCTTTAAAGGGCAGGGAACACAACGCTTGCGACTTCAAAATGACAAATATCAAAGGCTAGAGCAGCACAATTACAGTAATGACAATGGCTTTCTTAATTTTCATGATTTTGAAGCATTTACCCAAATGTGAGCAATCAAGTTTTTCTGTCTCAATCCCTCTGTTTGTATTGGCGTTTCTTTGAAAGAAGGGAACTAAATCACAGTTGTACACAAAACTAAAGTTCAGTCAGGTCATGCAGACTTTTCCGTGTAATAGTCCCGTTTGTCTTTCCTTGCTTAACTGCCGAGGGTCTTTGCTTTAGGTTGGGTCTGTGTTCATCCATTGTTAATAATGAAGGTCATTTCACCCATCCAATGGTTTGATGGTTGATGAGGTCAACCTTCACTAAGGGAACTCTACGACAGTGGAAGGTCACCGAGCCTGTAGTCATGCAGTCTGAGGCTGTTGGGGATGGATGTTGCATGAAAGGACTTGTTTAACATTAAAAAGATTTGGACATCATTGACTGTGCTCTTTAATTCCACCTCTGTCAAATGGCAACACATAGTCAAGACTGCTGGAGATGGAGTTGGATGCAGTGGGTGACCATGATGTCCTATGTGCGTCATCACGCCCCTTGTGCTCATAGCTAGTAGTTGCCCTTCTACCCGTTGAACCAGTTGGGCTCCGTTATGTAGACAGTCGATCCAGTCTTCACATGCATAGATAGCTAAACCCTGAATGACCAACATTTGGCTGTTGGCTACCTTCGCCTAGTTTAACCAGCCTATCAAAGCTGTCATCTGGGGGTTTGGCGCTACTGTGTGCTAGCAGCTACTTGGGCACTGGTGGAGACCAATAGGGTAGGAGCTAACCTGATTAGGAGTGTGACAAGCCCACCACTGGAGATACTACCCCTCCCAAGCTGCCCCACACCTTCATTTAAAACATTGCGTGTGCCTAATCTAGACCTGGTTTCACCATTTCCACTGACAACAAACAAATGGCTCTAGTATGACACCACAAAATTATTGCCCAATAAGAAATCATTAATGTCAGTGGCTATAAGAAGGGCTACTGTAAGAACTCACCAATGATTCTGTTCACCATGATTTTCTTTCCACTTAAACTACTCTAACCTGTGTAATGTGTGGTTCCCAAACCTGTTGAAAAAGACGCCAATGGCAAACCCAAACTGGAAGAGAGGTACATTTTAAAATTTTCATACCAACTTATTGTCTAGCAAAACTAGTTACCAGTAGGGCTTCCTGAATACAGAGTACATCAAGTTTAGACTCAGGTACTTGAAAGTCCAAACTCCAGAAGCAGCAGAATGCAGTATGATCAAGTTAGAAGTTAGACTGTCAGGAATCTCTCAGTGAGTGTGAAGAGTGGGGACACAAAATGGAGGACTCCAGGAGGCCAGATGGGTAAAGCGGGCTTCATTTTGCCAAAAGCTCCTCGAAATAAACACTACAGAAAGCAAGAATACACAGAGGCAGTGATCTAACGCTGACGACGCAACACGGTGTAAGAGAAAGGCAAGGGTATAAATACACAAAGACAAATAAGGCAAGTGGCAACAGGAGTTAAGGAGCACAGGTAGGGAGTAAAACTGAACACAATACATGGAATACAACCACACAAAACAAACAAACAAACAACTTTATTCATCCACAGACGGGGAAATTCCAAATCCCCAACACTCTTATTTTTAGATTGTTACACACACACACACACTTTTTACATGCAGCAGTGAGGGAGGCTGGTGAGTGAGGCAGCCCATTACAGGTGCCAGTGAGCAATGTAGGGGGTTCAGTGCCTTGCTCAAGGGCACCTCGGCAATGCTTGGTGAGTGCGGACTTTTCTCCGGCCTCTGGTCCACCTCCACACAGTCCAGTCCAGGGCGAGGTCTTAAACCAGCAGGTCTTGGATGGCCACCAGGTCCGGGTCTGGGCGGGTCTTGAGCCGGCGGCCTTCAGCAACCCTCCGGCTCTCAAACAAGTCGTCCAACGCACCGATCCATTGCTGCCAGTAGTCAAGTAACCAGCGTCAAAGTAAAACAGGAAGTGAGAAACACAAGTGGGAATGCAGACATGACAACTTGACAGAAGGACATAAACACAAGAGGATGAAACCTGGGAAACTAGCAACAAGCTAAACACAAGAAGGGACTAGAACAGAGTCTCAGACTAAACACAAGAAAGGGTGAAGCACCACAACTTCACACAGGAGGCAGGAAATAAAACACGCAGGACTGCAGAAACTCAAAACCCAGACAGCAGAATACAAATAACCAGACTAAACTGAAGCTGGAACAACAGAACCAAAACTACTAAATCCCAGGACCATGTCGCAGACAGCAGCGATCATAATTCCACAACTAGTGATGGCAAAACTCCACCTCTGTGTATTTTGACAAACTAATCTCAAATCTCACAGACTTATGAAAGAAAATCTGCACAGTCAAAATATTCCTCTTTTCCAATGTGTCATACCTACATAAGTACAGTGCTGCCCATTTACTTACATACAAACACACTGTATGTATTGATTTTTACGGTGGTACGATTAAGGTCCCAGAACTGTTGTGCTGTTTCATTAAAACATGAAAGTATTTGTGTTAATTCATCACTGAGGCCAGTATTTACTTTAATTTTATTTACTGTGAGCCACTGTGAAGTTACCAAAGTCATCTCATGAGCTGCAAAACCCAATGCCAAAATGACCAGCTGGTGCCACCTTTTCAAAAAGGCACTATTTAGAGTCGATGACCTTATTTTAATTTAAAATTTTCCTTTTATTTACTTTTTGTCCTCATTTACTGAGAGGGAGAGGTAGGTTTAGATATTTCCCCTGGATCTATATGATTTTATGACTGTTACAGCCTGATAAAGAGGTTCATCTGTGTCTGATTGAGCATAAACCACAACCACAAAATCTAAATGACCCAAAAAAAGAACTTTTTTTTCCACCCAAGCATTTTCCATGAAGCTCTGTGTTCTATAATACCCTTCCACTCCTCACATCTTAAAGCCTGAGGTGTCTGCAATATGTTCTATTGCCAGTCCCACGTCTGCGCTGGCCTTGAGATCTGTTATTATGCCCAAGCTGGAAAGGCTCGGCTTACTTGAATAAGCCCAGTGAGGTGATCATTACACGGTGTACCTCTGCAGCCAAAGTGGCCATTAAAGGAACTCCCAGCTCCTGCAGTCTTACATACACAAGCTGATACTGAGGGAGAGTTATGGCCCTCTGTGCATATGTCCAGAAGATTTTGTTCTGTTCAACCAGTCTGATGCTGAGGTGTTACCATAGGCCAGCAGTTCTCAAACTGTGGGGCGGGCCGAACGGTAGGGCATCGAGCCACTGCTAGTGGGGTGTGGATGAATCCAGGAGAAATATGGGGTGAAATTCAGTTTAATGGATGATTTTTCAGGGGAAAATAAATCCAAAACATCGTCACACGGCGTACCAGAACCACAGCATTGATCTGTAGATAAGACATGGAGGTTTCTCCATCCATCCATCTTCTGCTGCTTATGTGGGGAGGGCACGAGGGCAGCAGTCTAAGTAGAGATGCCCAGACTTCCCACTCACCTCCTTTATCTCTTCTGCTGGGTGTTCTCAAGCCAGCTGAGATGAATAATCTCTCCAACTGGTCTCCACCCAGTAGAACATGCCCAGAACACCTTGCTCAGGAGGTGAACAGGAGGTGTCCTGGTCAGATGCTCGGACCGCTTCAACTGGCTCGTTTTAGATTTGGAGGAATAGCAGCTCTGCTCTAAGTCCCTCCTGAGTTCTCCTTTCTTTGTCTGAAAGGCTGGGCTCAGACACCCTTCGGTGGAAGCTAATTCACAACCTCATTCTTTTGGTCACCACCCAGAGCTTGTGACCATACATGAGGGTCAGTATGAAGACTGACTGGTAAAGAAGCAGCTTGGTGTTCACCCTCAGCTCTGTCTTCACCACAACAGACCAGTACAGCAGCCCCATCACTGCAGATCTGTCAGTCTCCTGTTCCACTCTTTACTCATTTGTGAACAAGATCCTGAGATGCTTAAACCCCTCCAGTTCTTGCACCATCTCATTCCCAACCAGAGCACTTCACCCATTTCTGGCTAAGGACCACAGCCTCACACTTAGAGCCTATGATTAACCCTCGTTGTTCTACTGACCAGCAGGGTGTGACTACTTTGGTTGTAAAAGGTGGTTTGATTGATCTATAAAAAATGTGTCTACTGCTCAGATGATCTCTGAACTCAGCGAACACTTTCCTGGCTAGTTTATGGTCACTGTCACTAATTTAAAGTCTTAGTGAATGAAATATGATGATTCTCTTGGTCCCATTAGAGAGTCATATGAAAAATTAAAGGGCTCATTTGCTCCTGTTGTTGGAAAATTACAACTTTTAATTTAGTTCAGGTGGTGAAGGACATGTATGAGGACAGTGAGACAGTGGCGAGGTGTCCAGTAGGACTGACGATGGGTTCAAGGTGGGGGTAGGATTACATCAGGGATCAGCTCTGAGCCCCTTCCTGTTTGCAATGGTGATGGACAGATTGACAGATGAGGTCAGGCAGGAGTCTCCGTGGACTATGATGTTTGCAGATGACATTGTGATCTGTAGTGAGAGTAGGGAGGAGGTGGAGGAGGAATGAAAGTCAGTAGAAGCAAGACAGAGTACATGTGTGTGAATGAGAGGGAGGCAGGTGGAACGGTGAAGATTTGAGGAGTAGAGGTGGTCAAGGTGGATGAGTTTAAATACTTGGGATCAACCAGCCAAAGCAGCGGACAGAGCACAAGAGAG
>VUQH01044385.1:11571-21798 GCA_015106775.1 Etroplus canarensis | reverse complement strand
CTTTCCTGTACTTCCTCATTCCACCACCAAGTCTCCTTGTCTTCTTTCCTCTGACCAGAGTAAATCCCAGATACTTTCTTGGCTGTCTCCCGTCATCTGGTAACTTGTCATGACCACCCAGAGCCTGTCCCAACTCATCCTTGAACTCTGCACAACATTCTTCCTTCCTCAACTTCCACCATTTAATCCTTGGTTCTACCTTCACTTGCTTTTTCTTCTTGCTTTCCAAAGTCATCTTACAGACCACCATCTGATGTTGACTAGCCACATTCTCCCCTGACACCACCTTGCAATCTCCTACCTCCTTCAGGTTGCACCTCCTGTATAAGATATAGTCCACCTGTGTGCACCTTCCTCGACTCTTGTAGGTCACTCTATGTTCCTCCCTCTTCTTGAAATATATCTACCTTCCTCCTCTCCATCATATCAGTCAGCTCTCTCCCTTTACCAGTCATAGTCCCTCCATTTAAAGTTCCTACTCACACCTCCACCCTCCTACTCTTCCTTCTTTCTCTCTGCCTCCTAACATGCTTTCCCCCTCTCCCCCTCCTTGGTCTTCGGCCAACAGTAGCATAGTTTCCACTGGCACCCTATTGGCTAACAGTACCGGAGGCGGCGGTTGTTAACCCGGGCCGCGACCGATCCAGTATGGAAGTCATGTTATGAATCCGCATATTTGATTTGGCAAAGTTTTTATGCCGGATGTCCTTCCTGATGCAACCCTCACCATTTACCTGGGCTTGGGACCGGCACTAGGACTACACTGGCTTGTGGGCCTCTGTGGCTGGTTTGCTCTGTTTATGAGTGCTGCTTTGCTAAGTTACTACAGAATCAGAATCGGAATACTTTATTAACCCCATTGGGAAATTCTATTTTGTTGCAGACACACAGTTACATATGAATAAATATAAATTTGAAAGGAATTATATTTGAGAGGTAAGAAATATGATAAAAAATAAATAAACAAATAAACCTGTCTGTATGAATTGCCATATGTAACATAAATGCCTCTAGAGTTAAACACTGTATACAATATATAATGTGTACAATATGAATATATACAATATGACATTGTCAAGAATGGACACGGAGGAATTATGGAGTTTGATGGCCACAGGTAGGAGTGATTTCCTGTGGTGTTATGTGGCGCATCGTGATGGAATAAGTCTGCTGCTGATCATGCTCCTGTGCCTGTCCAGCACGTCATGGAGAGGGTGTGAAAGATTGCCAAATATTGTCCTCAATTTGGACAGCATCCTCCTCTCTGACACCATTGTCAGAGAGTCAAGCTCCACACCCACAACATTACTGGCCTTGTGGATCAGTTTGTTGAGTTTGTTGGTGTCCACTACTCTCAGTCTGCTGCCCCAGCACACTACAGCATGGAGGACAGAACTGGCTACCACAGACTCTTTAAACATCCTGAGCCTTTTCTGGCAGATATTGAAGAACCTAAGTCCTATCAGAAAGTAAAGCTAGCTCTGGCCCTTCTTGTAGATCGCTTCTTTGTGTTTAATGAGGTCCAGTTTAGCATCAATGTGAACACTAAAGTATTTGTAGTCTTTCACTATCTCCACACAGTTTTTGTCCTTCTCATGTCCAAAACCAGTTCTTTAGTCTTTGTCACGTTAAGCTGCAGATGGTTCTCTTTGTACCACATAACAAAGTTGTCAACTACAGTCCTGTACTCTTCCCCATCACCTCTGATAAAGCCCACTACTGCAGAGTCATCAGAAAACTTCTGAAGGCTGGCTAACCTCAGCTTACTTGCTCACTAACATTATGCTAAGCAAAAGATGGTGCGGTTTGGCTCAATTGCCAGATTACTTCACAGTAAAAAGCAATTGTGTAAAAATAATTTCTTTCTGTAGAACTATCCAACAATGATACAAGCCATGTCTTGTTAGAAGTTAAGGGGCATCCACGCAGGAAGTGACTAGCAACCACAGAAAGTCAATGACATTCAGCAATTTCAAGTGACAATGGGCAAAATAACTGCTGGCAACATGAACTTGGCAGGTCATGAATTGAACAGTTCTTAAATTTGATGTGAGCAATTGAGGCAAATCCCAGTGAGAATTAAAGATACAGATTGACATGATACGGTGGTAAATACATTAAAGGGGGATCATACTGTAGGCAACAGGAGTCTGGGATGTCTGATAGAAATCACTTTGTAGCTTTCCGTGTGGACAATCCTTTAGCTGGAATCAGAATAACAATACTTTATTAATCCCAGGGGCAAAATTGTTGTTTAGCTTAGTGACAAAGCATGCATCTTGGATTAGTTGTTAAGAAAGGCGCACTGTCATTATACTACTGCAATAAAACAAAAAGCTTACACACTTGTCACTTTACAACATACAATGTATGACATTTGGTATATACAATAATGGAAGACAGCAGGGTGTTTTATGTTAGTCATGTTACTGTTTTAGCCAGTGCACAGAATTCTGTTTTTTGTCTACAGTCCCTGTGTGGGAACATGTTGACTGTCATTAATAACAAGGGTTCTCACAATTTTACAAAAAGAACCTTCAAGTTATCAGAGGTAGTATACCCAAAAAATGTGACTGTAGGAGAAAATAGACTTGCTTGTCCATGTAATCTACTCCTGGAGGAAACATCTTTGATCATGGGAATTAATGGGGGCAAGACTGAAATTTAGACCTTTTTAGCTTAGAAAAAAGATAAGCTCAAATGCCCCAATTGCACAGCGAGCTACTGCCTTGAGCTGTTGTGCTTGTTATTGTAGATGACCCACTGCTGATAACTTGGCTTTGTACAGTTTTTTATTTTTTTATTTTTTGGACTGGGGTGTTGCATGCATACAGTACTGTGCAAAAGCCTCCAGCTACGCTAATTTCTTTATATTTTGCTCCCAAGGAGCCGGACTTTCTTATAATTTTCTGAAGGAGTCTTGATCAATAGTTCTCCAGGGTTTCTGAAGGTCTTTTAAAGTTTTTCTTTAGACATTGGTTGCTGTTATACTCATTTCCAGTACAGTCCTACCAAATCATTTTCAGAGAAATGTTTTTTGGTTTGTTAAGTCACTTAACACTGTCCTCTAAAAGTATCGGAAAGTCATGTCCTTAAGAAATAGGAAAAAAAATACAAAAAAAATCTGACACAGGACCTGAGAGATGCATCTAGCCCTATTGCTCAGTGAAACCTCGTCAGAAATGGTCTCAGTGGAAGGGTGGATGGCAAGAGACCATTCTGAAGGATCGGAAACAGGGAGAAAGAGCTGAAAATAAGTGGCAACAAGTCTTATGGACTGATGAATTCAAATTTAATTGGTTTGGTTCAATCACCGTCGACATATATGGAGGAGACCAGGAGAGGGGTATGACAGTGAGTGTCTACAACCATCTGTAAAACATGATGAAGGCTTGATCATGATTTGGGTCTGCATTTCAGCCAGTAGTGTTGGGGATCTTGTCAAAACTGATGGAATTTTGAATGCAGAAAAGTACTGTCAGATTTTGATCTACCATGCAATGCCATCTAGAAAGTGTGTGATTGGCAACAGCTTCACTTTTCAACATGACAACGATCCTAAACACACTGCCAATTCAATAAAAGCCTATCTGGATAGAAAAACACACAGTGGAACACTATCAGTCATAGATTGGCCTCCTGAGAAAGCAGACCTCAATATTATTGAAGCGGTTTGGGATCATCTTAACAGAGAGTGGAACAAAAGGCAGCCAACATCTAAAGAAGCGCTTTGGGATGCCCTTCAAGAAGCCTGGGGAACTAATCCTGAAGACTATTTACAGACATTGCAAGGAGTTTTGCCTAAGAGAGTTCAGGCTGTGTTTAAGAATAAAGGCAGACATATCAAAAATACAGACTTTCAACTTCGCACATGCGTCAATAAATAATTGCAGTTCCCATTTTCATGGAAAAATATTTGTTAAATCTTTATAAAAATGTAAGGGGGTGGCTCAGGACTTAGTACACCGCTGTATGCATATATTTATCTGTGTATCTTGGCATGTGTGTTTCACCTACTGGATTCCATTCTCTCAAATGGGATAAATGTAGGTTCTTTTTTCTTAGCCTTGATTGACTTTTCTCAGTATGGCTTTTGACGGTAAAACACATCTTTTTATTAGCACTGTGCTTACCATCCACCATTTTGGTGTGAGCCCATCTCGTCTATATTAGATATCTGTTCTTTTTTCAGCCCACACTGCAATAAGCCTAAGTGCTGCACAGTCCATCTCCCCAACGCGCTGCGTAATGGCCGAGACCACTCTGGAATCTCTCCCCTCTCGTCACTATGGCAACCACCAGACTCACCCCCCCATCTTATTCTTCTCTTCTCCATATCTTTGCAAACTCTTTATTCTAGTTTAATCTGTAGCAACATAGAATGAGGCAAAGGAAATTGGAAACATTTGCTGACCTTCTTGAAATGTCTACTGGGAAATGACTAGAGCTCCTATCTCTCAGTGTCTTACTGCAGTCCTTGCACACCACCAATGCCTATTTTCCCTCCTTCATTACCTCTGTTTTCCCCAATTTCTGCTGCACCTTGAATCTCATCCTTGATTCTTTCCATATTTTGTAGCTTGTTCCCTAATGTTATCACTTGCTCTCCCTCTCACTCTCTTTAATATGAAAGTACTGTGATGATTATCCAGTCATGTGTTGCCAAGTTTGTCTTCCGTCTGTGTGTTAGTTGCATAGTCAATGTGCCTCCCAACTGGGTCATCTGAAACGAGGGAAAAAAATACACGCAGCCAGCCCTGCTGCAGGATTGGAGCAGTCTGCTTCTTAGTCTGCTTCCTCAGCAAGTCACTGCAGGTGTCTCAAACAGGAATTTAAAAAAAGGAATGGACACAACATTTATGAAAGTATAGAGTGCCGTTTTAACCAGCCTTGCCTGTATCCATAATACCACTTTTAATTAATTAGCAGTTTATCAGTTTTCTGTATTACGAAGAGGGGGACTTCAAAAATGAAATAATTCAGTCAGAATGGTTCTCTATAATAAATCGTAGGCAGTCACATTTCTTCTGAAAATGAGAAAAGGAGTCAGTATTCATCAGAGATGATTCAAAATATTCTTTTTTGCTATCCTTTGCCAATCAATTTGTATACTTTTATCACAATATCATCTATTTTTAAAAGATTCTCTTTGGCAATGAATTATGCACTCTCAGTTTGCGTTTATAAAGCTTCGACATTCTTACCAAAAACAGAAAAAAGAAGCATATTATCTAACTGTTTAAAATAGATTACCTCAGTTACTGTTCATGTAAATAAAAATAAATCACTGGGTGTGTAGCATGTGAGTGTTGTTTGGTTCTATGTTGAAATGGAAAAGGCAGTGGTCACTTTAAATGTCAGTATGCTTCCAAACTGCCTGTAGCTGCATGAGGTAGGGTTTTAAATTCACTACAAACATTATGTAAGAAATGCAAATGAATGTCATTTATAACAAGGTAAATGGGTTCTGAATGCTTCTCTGACAAACTTTGATATCTTATCCCAACCACTGCTGAGTGTAGCTCTTTCTGGTCTTGGGTTTGTGAGGAAGGGGAGCAGAGAAACTGTATACATGGACACACACGCACAGCAGATTTTTGTCTGCTGTGAAAACAAGGATGCTGATGCCTCTCTATTTGTGTTCCAAACAGCTTCTTTACTCTCTTTACTCTCTATCTACTTTTTTAAACACAGATTTTCAAACTGCTTTTCCCATCTGTTTGAACATTTACATTTAGTCTTAATAATATTGGTATACTACTACTAATAATAATACCACTAATACTATTACTACTACTACTGCTACTACTACTACTATTATGTTATTATAATTAGTAGTAGTAGTCTGAATATGGTAGCCATCAACCCAAGAGACTTAAAAAAAGGCAGAACTTAGCAGAAAATTGGTCAGTTTATTGCTCATTTACTAGTCATCATAAATCGTGGTATATATCTTCAGTCAGTGTTGAAAGATCCCACACATAAACTATACGAGCATCCATTTACTCAGCCATCTCCTCCAGTAGTTCTGTGGGGACACCAAGATGTTCCAAAGCTAGCTAATAGATATATTCTCTCCAGCATATCCTTGGTCTTCCCCATGGCCTCCTACCAATAGACAGGTCTGAAAAACTTCTTCTAGGGGGCACCCAGGAAGCATCCTGGTCAAATGGCTGAACTGTTTCAAATGGCAGCACTACTCCAAGTCAGTCTTGAATGACTCACCCCATCTCGAAGGAAGAACTCAGACATTCTTAGGAGGAAACTCTTTTTTGAGGCTTGTGTCTCATTCTTTCAGTCACTACCCAGAGCTTGTGACCATAGGTGAGGGTAGACTGATTGATAAATCAATAGCTTCACTTTCACACTCAGCTCTGCCTTTACCACAGCAGACTGGTATAGCTTCCACATCATACATCACACCATCTGTCAGTCTCCTGCTACACTCTCCCCTCACTTTTGAACCTGAGTCACCCAGAGATACTTAAACTCTCCCATCTGGGGAAGCAACTACCATTCTGACCCAGAGTGGGCACACTTTTCGCAGGGTTTGGTGCTGTGTGGAGTGGGCTGCAGTCAGTAGCAGAGACACTGGCGATCTGGTCCCCAGTTCCCAAAACTGATTTTAGGGACATGGAACATCACTTCTCTGGTGGGGAAGGAGCCTGAGCTTATGTGTGAAGTTGAGAGGTATCAGCTAGATATAGTCAGGCTGACCTCAATGCACAGGTCAGGTTCTGGAACTAACCTCATTGAGAGTGCTTGGACTCAGCTCCATTCAAAAATGTGTACTTCAAAACCTAGCCAGCCCTGTCTAGGGGCAAGTACTGCGAAAGACCTGAAGTGCAATATTGATTGCTGCATGCGCTATTCATCATCTGCCATTGTCTGCCTTTTATCAGCTTCCTGTGAGCTGGATCTACTAAGAGTCACAAAACATGGTGCAGCTAGAAATTATGTGCAGATACTTAATAAACCACAATCAGCCAGTACCATCTCATGTACATGCATATTGATTTTGCTTCGTGCTCATCTTTGTGAAACCTAAAATGTGATGGTGGCTTTAATTTGTGGTAGTTTAGTTGCATGCTTCTAGTGAGCACAAAAGTGCTTTTAAACCCATGAAATGATGATAATTATCATTACTGCTACTATTGCTATTATTATTGTTCCCGCTTAAGACCATCTTCCTTTACTGGTTGGGGTGCGAGGAGAGTGGTGAGAGAAAAGATGAGCACTGAGAAGCACAGCATGGCATATTGTTTGGCATGTTATGCTGCCATGACAATTAAACCTCTAATTATGCTGAGAATCCTAAAAGGATAGATGAAAGAGGTAGTAAAGTATTGTTTTATGTCAGTATTGTCATTAAATTAATCACAAAATAGATTAAGCAGAAAATTAATTTTTAGTTCCATTGCCTGTTGGTGAATTATTTCAGAGCTCTGTGACACATTTAAACAGAACACAAGTGGACAAATTTTTCTGAACACTGCCCAGAATTTAAAAACAGTAAATTAGACATTGTATGGTATTTACTGTATGTCTATTAATAGCTGCAATTACTAACAGGCAGTTAGCACAAAAGAAGTCAGGCAAAAACAACCTCTCCTGTTATAGTATTGCTCACATACATCCTTCTTAATTTTGGTGGTGTCGGCAGTGAAGTGCCCCCCCGTAATCGTGCAGTCATGTCAGCGCAACCATAGGTGGGAATTGAAGGAGGGATGAGGAGGTCTACCTTCCCTTTTTCTGTGAAAAACAGCATTTTCCTCCTCAATGCATTGCTTCATCTCTGATTCTAAAATTCATGTTATATCCTAAATCTGCATGAGGCCTAAAGAAGAGAAGATTATGGCACAAGTACAAACATTTTAACAGGTCACAGCTGGAATTAATAAAATTAATCATGACATTTCTGTTTAGTTGTGCTAGTTTCAGGGCCCTGGTAATGTGCATGCTGGCTCACTGTCATGGCTTTGTGGGACAGCTAAATGGAACCGAGATGTTAATGTTAATAATTGCACTTGCTATGACAAGTCAGAATGTCTGCTGTGAAAAAGGTCTGCTGCATATTCATGGTCGCCATAAAACCTCTCCTAGTGCATTCAGCAGACAGACCTACAGTGTCCTCCAGAAGTAGGGTACAAGTAGAGGGAAATGTAATGTTTTTGACATTAGGTTGTCAGATGTATGTTGTCAATGCTAGTCTTTTTTTTTTTTTTCTGTCTCGTTATTTCATATTTCAAGATTGCAGTGCCAGGACACACACACCAACATGATGTCTAGAGACCCTATCATAGCAAATTCCCAGGTCATCTATGAAAGGAGAAGGCAAAGAATAAAATAAAATAAAATATTGATAACCGCAGCACAGAAAAATTAATGATAATCTATTGGTGCAATGTAGAAAGTTTTGTAGACAAAAAAATCAAATCCAAAAACACTGTTGGGCTTAAATACTGCCAATTTAGATAGCGCAGGTGTGAAAATAATCTACTTTGTATGTAAAAAACTTTGAGTGAAATTAAATGCAAGTAGTAAACCTATCAGCAGAAAACATCAAAAAGGTAGATTAAACCTTGGTCCAAAAATGTAAAGAGCCAGAAAAAGACTCTGGATCAAAGTTTTATCAACATGAGATTAAAATATACCTTTACGAAAGTGATGGAATGCCAGCAGGCTGGTCTGAAAGAGTGATAATTCAAATTATTTCACCTTATCATTAAAAGATGGAGGATCATGTTATGGTATGGGTATGCACAGCTGCTTCTGGTAATGGCTCCCTGGGTTTTCATTGAAGATGTAATGGATGGCAGCAGCAGCATGATGTGTACAGAGCACTATTGGGTAGCTGTGTATAAATCAATTACTCAAATGTCATTGACTGGACCTTTACCATGCACTAAAACAAGGGCATCCTCTTTGTATAAAGTTTAGGCAGTATTACACTAGAAAATATGAGTCAAAAGAAGTAACTCTGCTCAACTTATAAGTTTAACAAAGATATGTATGTATTTGTATGTGTACTAAAGGGTAGAGTGCCCTGTTTTAATTTGACAAATTACTTGCTTGAAACAACATTTTTTTTCTGTTGTCATAGCAGCACTAAACCTTTTATGATTGAACTGCAAATGTCACCCATGTAAGACAGTACAGATTTAACAAAACCTAAAATAGGTGATTAGGTCTTTTTGGATGCTTCCATATTGAGCCAAAGTCCAGTTTATGTATCTACAGGTGTAGTACAATTCAGTTTTAGTCAGATGATATTTCCACTTCCAAAGAAAGAGTTTCACTCTTTATTTCCATCCATGGACCAAATTCTGATCTAGATTTGCAGCAGCAAAAGAGGTGTGTGTTTTTTCCTCGTACTGCATAATAGGTTCAGGTTGTCTTGACCCGGTATTTTGTGCTATTTATGCAAGGTAAAATCCTGGCAGTAGTAAAATTGTATTATTGGTATGAGAACTTATTTAACAGGACAGCCGTGCCAGAACTTTATTTCAGTCATGACCACTGTAGTCAAAAGAAGACTGATATTGTCATCCGCAGTAATTTACATCGCCATGCCTCTGTCCTGGACACTTTCACATGTGTGGAATACATAGGGCCAAGAAACCACGTCTCTCTTCCCCTTTGTTTTCATGTGAAAAGTCAGACTCAGAAATCAGTGAAGTCTTGCTGAGAAAAGTCCACAAGAACAACAGCAACACTGGCAGCAAGGAACCATCACAAAACATTTATTTAAATCAGACACTGCAAGAAAAGAGAAGCTAGGGTGGATATGGGTTGCAAAGCAGCTTGCTGATACCCAGCAGCTGTAGGCATTTACCGGTTTACTGGTTGGATGTGTTGAAGGGTATCAGCTGAGCTATAAGCTGATCTGGGCTGGCATTGAGATCAACTGATTTGTTGGGACTGCAGCTTGACTTTGTGACCCGCCTGCAGGATTAAACTTTTTCACAAAGTTATTTCCTACACCTGAATGTGTTTCTTCAAGCACATTTAATCTGTCAGAGGTATTTATTTATTTTCAGTCTCTGTTGAATATTCTTATGGTTATACATAAAACATCAGCTTCAGTAAAACTTTCAGTTGTTTTTGCAACTGCTCTGATTGCATGGTGCTTATCTGTTTTCAGAGAAGCCTAGTTAAATGTAGGCATATTACTTTTTGGACAGAATTTTTTTTTTTTTTTTTTTTTTTTTTTTTTTTCCGGGTTTT
>VUQH01044383.1:13514-25278 GCA_015106775.1 Etroplus canarensis | reverse complement strand
CACACACACACACACACACACACACACACACACTCATGCAGGTATACTGGCACAGAAAAGCAAATGGTCACTTACAAAATATGCTGTGTTTCTGTCTCTCAAACACATACATGCACAGTCAGACACAAATGTAAACATAAATCAAAAGGCCACTTGTACAATATGTGTACACAGACACATGCACACACAGTGAAAAGAGTCTCACCAGGGTAGAAAACAGTGCTTGTCTGCAAACTGCCTGACAGGCAGAAAATAGCCCTGGCTAAGGAGGTGTGAGGGGAAAGAAGAGGATACGAGTGAGAAAGAGGAGTGAGGAGAAGAGAAGAGAAGAGAAGAGAAGAGAAGAGAAGAGAAGAGAAGAGAAGAGAAGAGAAGAGAAGAGAAGAGGGAAAGGAGGATTGGAAGATAAGAGAAAACAGAAGCAGCAGTTTGAGAAAACAGGGTGTTGGGGGAGTTCAGACAGCAAAGAAGAGGAGTTGAGAAGATAGAATAGAAAAATTGAAGAAAATAAAGAAGAGGGCAAAAGAAGAGACAAAAGGTTTTGAGTGTAATGGATGATAGCTGAGAGCTGCACTGCTTTTTCTGTAAAAACACATCCCCCTGTAACAGAAGCTAACAGTTAAATGACAATTTCATCAAAACAGCCATTCTTTTCTTTCTTTTGTTCCATCTCAGCCTTTTCCTGCCAGTGCGGTCCTTTGTTTTCCTTTCTCACCCTTTCAGGTTTGCACCCTCCTCTGCCCAAATTCACTCTCTCTCTGCTCCTGATACGGTATCAATGACCTTAGTTCAGTACAGCATAGTCACACTGGCCTGACCAGAATCCTATTACTGACACCCTTCATGTGTAACATTACTGTGTGTGTGTGTGTGTGTGTGTGTGTGTGTGTGTGTGTGTGTGTGTGTGTGTGTGTGTGTGTGTGTGTCTGCCTGTATACATGCGTGACATTGCCCTTTCCAGAGCAACAACAAAATTATAGGGGGTGCATAGCAGACAGACAGAAACTGACACACATATACTGTACACACATACACACACAAAAATACATACAAAAAGCTGTATGGTCTTAGTCTACAAGCTGACACACACACACACTTTCCAGAAATATTCTATTCTTATTATTGCAGCTTCCCTCTCTAAGGTTATTAATCCCCTACATCAGGGGGTTTTGAAACATCTCTGTCTGGAAGCCAAGCTCATTAAAACTGCATTCATGTGGGTACTGACCAGGAAAAAAGCCCTCTGAAACAATCTGTGGACTCATGCATAGCTTAAAAAAGAAGACATCACGGTATGATCCCTACCTTTGTTTTTCATATCTCATCACACAAAAAGTTTTAAACCAACATCACAGTTTGGATGTCTAAATAACATTATTTGCTGTAGTTATATACATTTAATGAGAATGAGGAGCATCTGCTCAACTGTCGCTGAGGGTTGCAGTGGGCGGGCTCTGCTATGATTATGTAAATCAATAGCAATTTTGCCAATACCAACCCTCATCCGGGGGGCAGTTACACTCAGCAATAAATCAAGACCAGGAAAACCAGCCTTTATGATGACCTTAATGATTTAACTTTGATTTATGTGGTATGCTGCTAGTCTGTTGATCTCTGATCACCACCTGTTAGTCTGCAAAAGTGTTGCCAAACTGTGGGGTGGGCCCAAAGCCACTTTGTCGAAAAATTGTGGGGAGAGCTGGAAATGACCATCAATGTTTGATGGAGGAGAATAACCACAAAACGTTTAAGAACCACTGGCTTTAAAGAACTAAACTGAAGACAGCACAAGCAGTGCTTTGTTCCTATAATGGTTTTCTTAATTGAATTCCTAAAGGGTTGACTCTTTATGAATTCACTGATTCACTCGATTTCTAGCAAAAGAAATCTAACAAGCTAAAGTGAAATAAGCTAAACTAAACTGCATATATCCATTTCCTTCTCCTTATCTAATTCAGGGTGGCTGGAGGCTATCCTAGTTGACACAGCGTGAGAGGTGGGGTACACACTGGACAGGTCATTAGTCTATTGCAGGGCTAAAACAAAGAGACAAAAAACCATTCACACCTATGACCACTTTAGAATTGCCAATTAACCTAACTCCATGCATGTCTTGGACGGTGGGAGGAGCATGGAGTACCCAGAAAGAACCCACACAGGCATGGGGAGAACATGCAAACTTCAAACAGAAAGGCCCCAGCTTGCTGGTGGATTCAAATCCAGGATCTTCTTGCTGTGAGGCAGCAATCCTAATAACCACCCTTAATTAGACTGACCCAGAATTAAGTATTTTTGAGGCACTGTGCTTCTTTTACATTCTATAACTTGTTTAACAGCTCCCATATGAAGAAAGACCCTATATAAATGGCAAAGCTTCTAGTCAACAGGCTTGACTAATATTGACTTCAACAAAAGAGTGACTTCTACTTTTCAAAATACTGTGTACTTTGTTGCATCCATCATTATGGTTACATATGGTCTGTTTTCTAAGGAGGGAACCACAGCTGGAGCCATGCTCTGATTTACAGTCAGCATCCACAGAATTGTAACACATTATGGTAAAAGCAATGACAAATGCATATATTTGAATGAAAAATCTTGTAAATTTGGGTAAAGGGTAATAAAAATGATCCAAATCCTGCAAAAATACCTCATGGGTCACATGCAAAGCTTCTTATCTGACCATATATTATGTTCCAGCATATAGAGCCAATGTAGTGGCTGTCAAATTCAACAAGGTTGGCTGATTTTTCTGTGAATTATTCACAATGATTAATGGTCTTATTACTATAGCTGGCCCTCCCTCCTTCTCAAATGCACACAAGAGAGATACAAGTATATGATTAGAGGGTTACAAATGAGAGAAAAGAGGAACAGTGTAGAAAATGGAGGGAGGGACACGATGCAGAAAAAAAGGGGATGGGGAATGGCTGACAAAACCAACAACACAAAAATGATGTGGGTTGCAGTCGATATGGGAATCCTTATTTAAACTGACTGATGTCTTTTCAAACTACATACAGCAGCTATAGGGTCATTTAATTTTTATACTAAATAAATGAACAAGCTTTTCACCCCAAATGTGCCTCATGCTGAAAAATAATAATAAATGTGCATACATGCAATAGAGATCATAAAAAATATTCATGTCAAAGGGTTTGAAAAATTATATAAATTATTGCTGATTTAGCAGTGATGACAACTACTACATATGCACCGTTTAGTCTGTTAGTTCCTTTATTTTGTCAGCTTGGGATTAATAAGGCAACATCAAGACAACAATAAATTTTAAAAAATACAAAACAAGAACCATGTTTTTTGAGAAAAGTCTGTTTTTATCTGTGTGTACTCACAGTATGTGTACTTGCATGGATGTTTGTGTCTTTGCAGGTGTACATGAGACTGTGCTCTGTTAGTGGTCATAGTTTAACTGGACATTATGTTGAAAGCTTTGCAGTCTTGAATAAAGAAATTTAGCTCTGTATTTTTGACATATACGCTATCTGGACAAAAGTATTGGGCCACACCTCTTAATCACTTAATTCAAGTGGTTTCATTCACACCCATCACCACAAGTGTATAAAATTATGCACCTAGCTATGCAGTCTGCTTTTACGAGCATTTGTGAAAGAATAGGTTGGTTTAAAGAGTTCACTGAATTAAAACTTGATACTATACAGTAATATGCCACCATTGGAACAAGTAAGTTCGTGAATTTTCTTCCTTCAGCTGTAAGTGATATTTTTGCAAAGCTGAAGCATTTAGGAACCATGGCAACTCAGTCATGACGTGGCAGACAACATTAAGTTACAGAGTGGGGTTGCTGAGTGCTGAGGTGCACATTGCTTAAATGTTGCCAGTGCTCTACTGACTCAGTAACTGCACAGTTCTAAATTTCCTCTGGCATTAATATCAGCATAAAAACTGTGTGCCAGGAGCTTCAAGATATGAGTTATCATGGCCGAGCAGCTGCATGCAAGCCTTGCATCACCAAGCACAATTCTGCCTTGTGCCAGCTGTAAAGTTTGGAGGAGGAGGGATAATGCTGTGGGGTTGTTTTTCTAGGGTTGGCCTGGGCTCCTACAGTTCTAGGAAAATCTTAATGCTTCAGCTTACCAAGACATTTTAGACAATTCTATGCTTCCAACTTTGTCCAAACAGTCTGGGGAAAGCCATTTTCTGTTCCAGCATGACCGTCCCCTGGTGCACAAACCAAGGTCCATAAACAGAAAAGTAATTTGTATGACTTTGTACTAAAGAGTAGTTCAGCAGAGCCTTGAATTAGCTCATGTATGAAGTTTTTGTTTTTTGCTTATCACCTCCAGTCTCTAATCTTGTTCACTCTTTGATTTCTCTTTTGACTCAATAGATAGGAAAATATATATTCTATTTCAGGTATTTCTTGTTATTGATATACAATTATTATGTATAAGTATTTGCAATACATTGCCATTTAAAGATGTGCAAAAATTCAGTTTTAAGTATAGACAGGTCCTCGAAAATCAGTGTCTAACCCCACAAATGCACTTGTGGATTAGGCTTAATGTGTAGGTACTTTTGTCTATATATTGTATGTTAGTCAAACTCCTACAGACTTGTTACACCACCTTTGTGCAACAGGGGTCAATGCTTCAAAGTAACATTCAATCACACTTCCCAGTGAAGTGATTCACCTAGGGTAAAACAGCATCTGTTCTTTCTGTTTGCATGATATGATATGGCATTTTCATGGTTTGCTGAGCATAAACTTCCATGTAATTGCTTTGCTTTCTCCTGTCAAATACAATGACCCCTGTTTTTGGTGACTGTCTACAAATTCTTATGAGGAGAGATGCTACCATTTGCAATCAAGTGATCTGTATTTGTGTTAAGGATCTGTAAATATCTGTTGTTGTGGGTTAAGTTTTAAAATAGAAAAGTTCAGGAGTATGAAATTAATGTGGACACTAAATTGTCTTTCCACATACTACAAGGCAATAAATCATCATATCCTGAAAACATGTATTAAAACAGCATTGCTATGATTACCACTGGTAAGCTAATTGTACATTATATCACATTTTTAATCTGAAGTCAGTGTTTTATGTTCACAGCTTGTTGTTGTATCAACATCTTGCCTAATTACCACTCTTTCATTTAATTTCTTTTTGTTGTTGCTCTAGTTGTAAATGATGGGAAACAAAGAGCTCTTTTTTAGCAGTAGAGCTTATATCTTTGCATGTAGTGACCCTGCGAAAAGTTGTATTTTCTAAAAGCTTGCACCATTGGAGAAGCAACATCACTGCAGTACAGAACAGATGCTCAGAGGACAGGCATCAGCAGAACAGACAAGCAGACTCACTAGGACAAGGAAAAGTGCAGAACTGGCCTCACTTATGCTAAACCAGAAAAAATTATTTTTTTCCTCTTTTGTGGTTGTATCCCAATCTCACTCTCCCAGTCTAATTTCTTTCTAGCCATTTAAAAAATATTTCCATCCTCATTAATTTTTGTGATCAATTATGTATAATTATTTATATAAAAACAGAAAGATAAAAATAAAGAAAACCTTTTGGAGCAGAAAATCTCAGAAGCTTCATCTCTGCTACCTCTAGAGCCAGAAAACTTTCTACTTTCTGTAAAATAACAATTTATAACTTTACAACCACATTAAGACTTAGGCAGCACGGTCACGCAGTGGTTGGCACTGATTTTTGCCCATTCATCCAGAAGAGCATTTGTGAGACTAGACACTGATGCTGGACAAGAAGACTTGGCTCACAATCTCCATTCTAGTTCATCCCAAATGTGTTCGATGGGGCTGAGGTTAAGACTCTGTGCAGGCCAGTCAAGTATTTTCTACACCAAGCCCATTTAATGATGCCTTTATGGACCTTGATTTGTGGACTGGGGCAGAAAAGGGCCTTCCCAAAACTGTTTCCAAAAGTTGGAAGCATAGAATTGTCCAAAATGTCTTGATAAGCTGAAGTATTAAGATTTTCTTTTCACTGGAACTAAGAGGCCCAGGCCAACTCCAATTGGGCAGATGATGTTCTCCTGGCATTTGCCAACCCAGACTCACCCATCAGACTGTCAGATAGAGAAGTGTGAGCTATCACTCCACAGAACATGTTTGCACCATTCCAGAGTCCAGTAGAGGCATGCTTTATACCATTCCATCTAATGCTTGGCATTGTGCTTTGTGATGTAATGCTTGCATTGCAGCTGCTCAGCCATGGAAACCCAAGCCAAGAAGCGCCCAGTGGACAGCTTTTGTGCTGATATTAATGTCAGAGGAGGTCTGGGACTCTGTCGTTACAGATTGAGCAGAGCATTGGCGACTTTCACTTCACTATACACCTCTACTGCTATATAACTTTAAAAAAAAACTTCCATTGTTGTGGTTCCTAAATGCTTCCACTTTGCAATAATACCACTTAAATGATCATAAAAGGAGGAAATTTAATGAACTGACATGTTGCAACGGTGGCAATCTATTAGAATCAGAATCAGAATCTGTCATTAATTCCAGAGGGGAAATTGAATATTACAGTACCATGCTAAAACTCAGTGAGCTCTTAGAATGACCAGTTCTTTCACAAAGACTGCAGTCAGCAGTCTCCAGACTGGCTGCAGACTGGCTATGTGCTTAATTTTGTACAACTGAGGCAATGTGACTGGATGAAACACCTGAAGCCAATGATTAAGAGGCATGGCCCAATATGTTTGTCCATACAGTGTACATCATGCATTTAAAATTCACAGACGTAATTTAGTGTACATGGATACCTCACCTGGAAGGACAGAGAAAGCTCACGGGGGTCAAAGTCACTGCCTTATTTGAAAGTAATGATTTTTTTCCTTTAAGTAACAAAAAAACCTTCCTCCTCACATAACTCAAGCTACTGCATATAAAATGTCCAAAAATATAATTTTTGTGAGACTTGAAAGCAATGCATTAATACAGAGAGGGAATTAAATCTTCAGGGTGAAACTACTCAGCACTGCTGCAAATAAACTTTTTTTGTTCTCACTGTGGAACAAGAATAGTTGCAGAATGATTATGTGCTCCAGTTGTAACAGAACTTTGGTTTGTAAAAAGTTAAATTTAAGACTATTGAGAATCGTGGATGAATTGTGAGACATCATGAGCAACAACAAACTCTCCTTAAAAATCTGAGGACCATGAGGTCTTCCTCCTTCTCTATCGCTTTTCCACCTCACTCTATTAATATTTTTTATTGGAAAGATGAAGTTAGAGGTTAAAAAAATCACGAGGGTTAAATGAAATGAGACACAAAAAGAAGGAGGGATTGTATTAGACAAAGGAAGAAAGTGGGAGGGAGCTGCAAAGTGACAGTGGGAAGGACAGACAAAGAATGCAGAAGAAATGTGTTAGAGAGACAGAAATGCATGGAAGACGAGGGTTTTGTGAGTAGAAAGGTGTGATGCAAATAGCAAGAATGAGTCTAATTAGTTTTTTCATCTCAAACTTCTGTCTCTCACTGTGACCTTAATAAACAGATGATATGCATGCACACACATACACATAGCACAGCACACACATCCATTCCTTTGTGCACACACATTCATGCACACACAGAGTGATGAAATTGTTACCTCAGCATTTTCCAGCTAAATGTACTCATTAGCCTAGTTGCACATGGCTGCCTGGGAAAACAACAAAGTCAGCTCCAGAAAGCAGGGAGCATTCATCTAAGAGGCTGTCAGAGCGAGAGACAGAGAGCAGAGGTCTCAGCACTACCAGAAGCTCAAGGCTGCATTTTCTCTAAGAGTGACTTGGTTTATATGACACTACACACATTATCACTGAGTGTTTATTTGAGCCTCAATCGAGAGTTGTCATATTGAATCTTAACCATCAGTTTCAATTAACAATGGTACAAGTGCCAACAAGATTTTTTTTTCTAATTCAAACTGGTGTCCTTTATCTTTAAAGCACAACTTGTTGAATCAGGACCTAAGCCAACCCTGCTATGTACTCTCCTATCTTTGTTCATTTACAAGTCCAGAAAGAATTTTGCGCTGTATTAAAACACCACCTTTCTGAGATAGCCTTGTATTGCTGTAGGGCAGAGTTGAAAACGCAGAGAAATATTTACTGTAAGAGGTGACCCAGGGAAGCACGACAGATTTGAGTTTATCACTGAAAATAGAATAACACAGATCACAGTGAGCCAGGCCAGTAATTATGTGTAATAAATGTTTAAGTCATACTAGAGTGGCTGTCCATAAGGAAGAATTTCAGTCTTATCTATATATGTATATATTACACAGGGTTGCAGGCACTTACATTTATTGCAGTACACTTGCAGAAAACCTGGGTAGTGGGCTGTTCACCAGTTTATCACAGGGCTGTAGCACACAAACAGACAACCTAGAACCTATAGAAACTGTAAAACTGTAAATCCACTAGACTTGCATGACTTCAGAAAACGAGAGAAAAGCTGTATCACATAGAGAAAATGACGAAACCTCCCAGTGAAATGCAGATATTAATAGTGCAAAGTGTATTTTTTTTAAACCCATAATTGAATTGTGCAGTTTCTGCTATTGGACTATGAAATATCTACTGTAAAATCTTCAAAGTTAATTTCTCTCACTGGTCACTACCAGGTAGCTTTTATGCTCCTGGGCAATAAATGTGTTATTTGTCTCTGTCAGCAGGAACAAATTACAAAGCTATTTCAAACACTGGTTCTTTAGTTAGTAAAGTTCTGAAATGTGTCATATCCTTTTTTGTATATGTATGTATGTATGTATGTATTTGCTGTAAAGACAATATGACCTTCGGATCTAAGGTTGAGCTTCTGGCTGATTTTGCTGGGCAGCAGAATTCAGCTTTTGCACAAGCTCCAGCATCAATCCTCAAGTTTATATACAGAGTTGTGAAACCCATAGGTTTAAAGGGACTGGGGGCAGTGGTAGACCCATAGTACACAAAGGAGGGAGAGGAGAAAGAGACCCACTGTTTGTTGAGAACTTTACAAATGTCATGTGTAAATTTTTCCATATGTGTTTATTTTATGTTTATTTAGTTATTTCAAGAGTGTAGTAACATGGGTACTTTTTCTGACTTTAAATTAGGTCTTCAGATACTTCTTGACCTTTAATGTCTAAACTAAAGGCTGAGGTGAAAAGGGCAACAGAGCTGTTTGCTATTCCACTGGTGCAGGTAGGGTGTAGTGAATTAAAGGCTAGACCAGGCTTGCTCTGTGCACAGAGCACAGTTGGAAGTTATCACTGAGAAGCATAATCCTCACTCTAGAGTGTGGACAAAAGAGTATCATTGTTTAGCATCTAAGGACACCAAAGAGACCCTCCATCCAAAATACATTGTAGAGACGACAAGCTAGTTTTTGGTGTTTCATCATAGCAAAATGTGAAATGCCTACTGTAGTAGTGACAGAGAGGTCTTACATCTGCATAAATTAGCAAACATTTTGAATCCAGATATTCCAGATTATATTTTTTGGGTTTAAGATAGATTGATAAAAGGAATAGATGGTTGCAAAACTGTCTGCTTCACCTAGTAAAGTATTTTCAGCTTCAGCCATAGTTAAGCAGCAGTTCAGTTATAAAGCAGTGTTGTCAAGTTCCAGATGTGTGAAATAACTGATTAAGATTCACTACCAGTTGTTAATGATGCCAGAGGTGTATTTACTTACAGTGTATTACAAATAATCTCATGCATTTATTTCACATTACAGAGCCAGTGCATCTTCCCTTCCACATGGATTTGTGATTTTTAAATACTATAAGTCTGTTAGTGTATAATTTGCTAGCTTATACACCGCACTTAAATAATGTTAAATGGATAAACAAGGCCTTTGCTGTATCAGTTTTCAGTCTCGGTGAGATGGGATTTAAAGGTGAATGCTTTTACATCGTGAGTGAAAAATATATTTATTAAGATTATGACTAAGAAGTACATTGTATTAATTGAGACCCAGCGGTGGCATGATAATTGAGGAGTTCAATTTATTCATATTCATTACTCCATAATGTGCTGTATATATAATCTGTGAGTGCTGAGCTGGAGATGCAAACAAGCTCCCAGTGAAATGCTTTAATTGGCCTGTTCTATTTCCATTTCAATAAGAGGTCCCCTCCTCTCCTCTTCTCCTCCCCTCCTCTCCTCTTTTGTCCTCTCCACTTCTCTCAAGCTGTCCTGTCTGATATTTGACATGCTGGCTCCCTCTCTTCTTCCTGTTAATGGATCGGTTAACTCCATAATTTGGAGCTGTATGTGAAGAGATAGAGACAAGTGTATGTGAATATGTGAGTTTGTGTGCAATTGGATGCAGCAGGACTAAACTAACACAGGAAGTTGAAACAGGAAGGGATGGGAAGATGAAAAGAGAGACATGAAAAGCGATGGAACGAAGAGAGAAAGTTTAGATTTCATGAACACTACAAGTGGAGCTCTGGCAACTCAGATGAGATGTACTTCTCAGAAGTCATTACAAACTGACGCCACAAAAACTGCAATCCAAAGTTATTCAGAATAGGGACATGTTCAAATTTGAATCTATTTTAGACTAGTGTGATACTACAATTTGTAATGCCATCATATACTGTAAAATGTACCTTCAGCTGCTCCCTTGTATTTTTCCCCAGGGGGTCGCCACAGCAGATTGATCTGCATTGGTAATCTGGCAGAGGTTTTATGTTGGATGCCCTTTCTGATGCAGCCCTCCATGGTGAGAGGGGCTTGTGCCCCCACCTGGAATTGAACCAGGAACCAAGACAAATGTGTAAATCACTTCACTACAGGGACACTATTACCACTGCATACTATATAATTTAAACATGGTGAAAGTCAGATTCAAAGGTTCAGGCCGTTATTCAGGCCATCATCACGTTAGTCTTAAATATTCCCCCTAAAAAAGATTAGCAGGTAATAAAACGTGGCAAAATAAATGCATTTCTATTTACAAAAGAAACCGAGTGTCAGTTTAACTATTTTACAAGAATGACCAAAATAAGTGCCGTGGAAAAACAGAAAAATTTCTGTGCACTAATGTATTATTCTTTGTTAATACAACCACCCAAGGTTTTTTATAGGACAAAAATCAATTAATAAATAACTGCAAGCTATTAATACAAGTCTATTATATAATATTATGTGTATCAGTTTGCGCAGCACAGGTTAGCACTGTTGCCTCACTGCAAGAAGGTCCTGGGTTTGAATCTGGGT
Source organism: Etroplus canarensis (assembly GCA_015106775.1). Classification (NCBI taxonomy): domain Eukaryota; kingdom Metazoa; phylum Chordata; class Actinopteri; order Cichliformes; family Cichlidae; genus Etroplus; species Etroplus canarensis. The sequence continues at coordinate 14,078 of VUQH01044383.1, read as the reverse complement.
GGACCCTTCCATGTGGAGTCTGCATGCTCTCCCTGTGGCTATGTGGTTCTCTCCAGGGACTGGCTTCCTCCTGTAGGTGTGAATATTTGTCTGTCTCTCTGGGTTAGTTCAGTGATAGACTGGTGCCAAGCCATATTTGTCATTTTTTCTAATTGTACTGTCATGAACTTTTTTTTTCTGAGCATTGCAAATTTCGGTCTTGGGGTGAATTTGCTGGGTTGTCCATGTCTGAGAAGATTGCGGCAAGTAATAACATTTAGTGCAGGAAGCCAAAAATGACCGCACTACAACATCACTCAAATCAGGAAGCACATTTGCTTTAACAATCAAGTTCTTAAAAAAATCTCCAGCCAGAACTGAACTGATCCCAGTTTAAGAACTGATATTGAGATGAGGCTTAAGAGGACACAGGGAGGAAAAGAGTATGAATAAGAAGGCGAAACAGAAAAAAGAAGACAGGGCAGAAAGGAAGAAAACCCCTTCCAGTCTCCCTGCTCCAGAAATCCTCTTTTAATCTTCCCTCCCCCTTCTTCTCTCTGTTTAAATTCCACCTCATTGTTTTCG
>VUQH01044381.1:4728-32070 GCA_015106775.1 Etroplus canarensis | reverse complement strand
TCAAGATTCAAGAGAGCTTTATTGTCATTTCAACTACATATAGCTGACGCAGAACATAGTGAAATGAAATAGCGTTTCTCCAGGACCCGGTGCAACATATAAACATGTGACATGTGACAGAGACATATGAAAAACAGAACTAAGACTAGGTTTTTTGTTTTTTTTCCCCGCAGTTTAAAATTTAAGTTTAAAAGACTTAAAAAATAAATGAATAAACAAAGTGCAACATGTGCAATAGTTGCAAACAATGCAAAGGACACCCTACAATGCAAAGAGCAACCTAATTTTGTAGCATAGTACAAAGTCCAACATTGTAGAAAACAGTACACAAGAAAGGCAGTTGAAAAAGACAGCACAAGAACAAGACACTAGCACCGAAAGAGAAAGAAGTGATGTGTGGTAGCAGCGTTTGAGGTAGTGCAGAGTGTGTGTGTGTGTGTCTGTGTGTGAGTCAGAGAGGGAGAGAGAGAGAGAGAGAGAGAGAGGGACCGGTTTATAGTGTTACGAATCACAGAAATCGCTACTCTTCTTAGAGTATTGGTCAGATTTTAGCGAAACTTGCACACAATGATCACCTGATTAGTCATCACCATAATTCTGCTCATGGTCAAGGCAAAGGTAACATTTTGTTGTTGTAGGGCACTTTTCTGTTTTACCAAAAATCGCTACTCCTAACAGTATTGGTCTGTATCATAATGCTCATAAGTGTTTGCGTATGCCCTCTGCCATCTATGCATAAATATTGTCACTGGGTTTCTTTATGGAATAATAATGTCTTTAGCTAGGTTAGCCATAAATTTGGGCTGATTTCTTGAGCCTCCTTGACTTCTCAGTAGATTTTCATCCTCATAAGTTTATGCAATACCGCCAACCAATGACAAGAAGAATCATCACTTTCTTTCTGCATTTCATGGATTACAATAACCTGTGAATTGTGAAGGATTGTGAGCCGGATGAGCTACTGTGTCATTGATGTTCTGGTTTGAAATAGAATACCATTATACTTTCAAATACAACTGCATCAGTCTGAATTCTTATGAATTATATTCATCCTTCAGTATGCACAAGTGCCCTTTTTTAGGAACCTTAACTTAACCAGAACATTACTGATAGAATACCTTTATGGTTTATTTCTGGTATGTCATACCATAGGGGCTATTCAGAGGTGTAAGTGTTTGCAAGTGTGCCCTACTTTGCTCTGAAGCTGAATTTCTGGTGTAACTTTAACATGCGTTATATTATGTATTTGGTGTGTTATGTATCATTACACGCTGTCACAATAGTACAGATACTGAAGTTTTTAATATTCTGACTATTTTTCGAATACCTCTCCCTTCATGATGTCATTAATGACATTAACTATGACTCCCCCCTTTTTTAAAAGCCCCTTTTTACTTTTCTATGTGTGCCCCCTATTTTCAGTGATAAAAATAGGTCTTAAAGCATACAGAATGTATCAGCAGGACAACAAAAGCTGTGTCACTACAGTCATGTGGATAAGAATGTTTTTCATGGGACTCTGTGCCGTCCTGTGAAAAACTGAGCACATCCCATGACTCAATAGCTTGCAGAACCACATTTACAAGCAAAAACTTCATTGTTTTCTGTATGCCTTTATCAGTCTCTTTCATTAATTTTGGCAGAATTTTGGCTAGCTCTACTTTACAACGTCGCTTCAGTTCATTGACATTTGTGGACATTCATTTGTACACAGCTCTCTCAAGCTCTCTTTTTCAGCTATTGTGTTGTGGATTTGCTGGTTGTGCCTGAGATCACTGTCCTGCTGCATGACCAAAATTCAGCCAAGCTGTCAGACAGATGACCTCACATTTGACTCTATAATACTTTGATATACAGAGGAGTTGATGGTCAGCTCAGTGACTGCAAGTTGCCTAGGCCCTGTGGCTGGAAAGCAAGCACAGATCATTACACTCTCCACCACTGCGCTTGACAGTTTGTATGAGGCATTTGTGTTGATATGCTGTGTTTGGTTTTCACCAAACATGACGCTGTGCATTATGGCCAAACATCTCCACTTTGGTCTTGTCTGTCCAAAGGACATCGTTCCAGAAGTTGGATGCAAGAGGCTGCCATCCTAAATCTACTTTCCATAGTAGATTTAGGATGGCAGGATGGAAATATATAAACCCTAAAAGTGCAATACATAACACAAATACTATAAATGTAAATAATACTGTATACAATATGCACAACATATGACAACAGAAAGTAGTCTAGTTGTTGAAGGAAGGAGTTGTTGAGTTTGATGGCTACAAGTAGGAATGACTTCCTGTGTTCTGTGGTGCATCGTAGTTGAATGAGCCCATTGCTGGATGTGTTCCTGTGCTTGTCCAGCATATCATGGAGGGGCTGTGAAGGATTATCAATTGTTGTCTGTAGCTTGGACAGCATCCTCCTTTCTGACACCTTCATCAGAGAGTCAAGCTCCGCACCCATGATGTTTCTGGCCTTATTGATCCGTTTGTTGACTCTGTTGATATCCGCTACCCTCAGTCTGCTGCCCCACCACACCGCCGCATAGAAGATGGTACTGGCCATCACAAACTCATAAAATATCCTAAGCATCGTTGGCAGATGATGAAAGACCTCAGCTGTCTCAGAAAATAAAGATGACTTTTTAGAGGTGAATTTTAGTGAATTCCAGTTTGTTGGCAATGTGAACACCAAGACATTTGTAGTCCTCCACTGTCTCCACACAGACCCCATGGATGGAAATGTGGATCACTGGTGTTCTGGTTCTCCTCATGTCCACAACCAGTTCTTTAAGTCTTTGCCTCATAAAGCTGCAGAAGGTTCTGTTCATACCATGCAACAAAATTTCCCTCCTCCTCATCACAATCTCTGAAATACCCAACTACTGCAGAGTCATCAGAAAACTTTTGGAGGTGGCAAGTCTCTGAACAGTAGCTAAAGTCTGTGGTAGGGAGGGCAATGAGAAAGGAAGAGAGTTCCGTCCCCTGCGGGGCTCCAGTGATACCGACCACACTGTCCAACACACAGTGCTGCAGATGTACATACTGTGGTCTGTTGGTCAGGAATTATCAATCCAGTCAGAGAGGCATGCACCTGCATTGCTGTCAATTTATCGTCCAGTAGAGCTAGAGTTGGTCCAAGATTAATCTCGCCAAGCTCTTTATAATGTTTTATGTCAGTGCCATGGGTTTGTAGTCCTTAGGGCCTCTGGAACATGCCTTCAGCACAGGCATGAGGCATGACCACAGCATGGGGACCCTTTTCAGATTTGGGTTCCTCCTGAAGATGTGATGGAACACTCCACAAAGCTGTGGGTATGGGCTTTGAAGACTCTGGAGCATAGGTCGTCAAGGACCTTGGACTTCCCTGAGTGTTTGCAGGCTAACGGCACAAAGGTTGGAGATAGGGTAAGCATCAGTGGCAGAGTCAAAGAACAGATTTGGTTCATTGGCCCAGTCCATACTCCCTTTAACTTTTCTGCCACTGTTTGGCCTCAAAAAGGTTATGGTCTTCATGTCACTCAAAGACCTCCTTCATGTTGCTCTGCTGGAATGTCCACTTCAGCATCACCCTGCATTTTTCTTTGGCCTCCTTGATTGACATCTTCAATTCCCCTCGAACTCACTCCATGTTGCCACCTCTGAAGGCCCTCTTGTTCTTTGGATAACACTACACAGTCTATGTTTGAATGATGGAGTCTGTACAGAAATTTATGTAGTCTAGTAGGGGGAGGAGCTGTATGCATCCTTCACATTTGCCTAAAGGAGATCTATTGCTCACATCTCACAGCTCACATACTAGGTGAAGGTGAAGAAAAAAAATCTCTCAGTAATCATTTAACAAGAAAAGTAACTGAAAGCGGCTCTTTCTTCCAGGGTGGACAGACATGCAATAGATGTTGAGGCAAGATAAAATATTTAAAATGTAGATAATTGAGATATTAGTATTATAGGGCAGTGGATAAAGAATATAGAAGAATTAAGAATGAAGGATAATGAGCAACCAATGAGCAAGATTAGAATATTGTTATATAATAAGTACATCTATTCCATTGCAATGCTTTGGCCTCTTGGGGAAGTAGATAGAAGTTCACAACTTCTATCTACTTCATAGAGACTTCATAGAGAGGAGCTGCTTTTGAAACATCCAGCTGTTGCGGAGTAGCATGGTGTTTTAGAGTTGTGCTTCTGGTCACCAGCTGCATTGAAGTCTGCAGGCTCTGATACCTAGTCCTGAGGGACATGTCTAAATGGCTCATCCTGTTAAACAGCTATTCACTACCTGTGCTATTTCGTTCTGAGCAGGAAGTGTAAACAATGAGCTGACGCTCATTGGAAAGATCTGTAAAGCATATAGGAGCCTAGGGGACGTGTCAAAAGCTGATTTTAGCTTAAAATACTCATTTAGAGAGAAAGTTAGAAGCAACAGACTATCTTTCTCGTTTTCTCTCTCATGCAGTGCACAGCCTCTGTCTGGGTAACAGACCAAAAGAACAAGGTAGCGTATTTGCAAACAGCTCATTCAAGGGTGCAGCTGCTCTCTCCTCTCTGTCGCTCACAGAACAGGTTGGACACAGAGGTGTTTCTGCAGCAGGAGACCAATAATTTGTGCTTGCAGGGCAATACGGGCAACTCTCTAAAAAGTCATATAATTTGTGCCTAAAAAAGTCAGTATGAAGAGTCTAGTTTGCACGTAAACTGTAGCATCATGGTCACTGCCTACAACCAAGTCGAGATGATACTTTCACTGTACTTGAATACAAACATTTAAAATCAAATACCAAATGAAAGAATACCCAACTCTGAATGACTGATCACCTTTAGTGTTTATTTTCTGGTTTGGGTTTCGCAACTCTTGGACATTCTTGCAGAGAATTGGATTCCTGACAAGTTTGAAAAGAAAATGGAACTCAGTTTGAGGCAATATGACCACCTTTACGCATACACACACAAAGTATGCAATCATTGTGTCAGTCACCTTTGAAAAGATCAGATTTCTGTGTTATTTTTCTGGCTTGTGCTATTGTCTCACCATCATATCACTCAACACCACTTCTCCTTAACCAGCAGTCAGCAGGGTTTAAAAGGGTGATGGCCTTTCTGATATTATTAGCTGTAAGGTCAGACTGTGTCAGTTTGTTACAGTCAATGGCAGGCTAGGACAGTTTGTTCCAGGTTGTCTGGAGGCTTGAGAGTCTGACAGGAAGAGCCAAACAGACAGTAAGAAGAGGACAGGGGCATCACTGACTCCTACACAGACACATCAAGGATAACTGGCTACATTAACTCTGTCCATTAGTCGCTGTCTGTTGCAGACAGGAAATGACTGATTTAGGCAGATATGTGGAATTTATTTATATACCATCTGCTTTAGTTGCCAGTTGCTTGTCAGGCATCATTTAAAATGATGTACAGGATTTCATGGATAAGCCGGGAGTAATTGCATGCACTGTGTGTATGCATGTGACTAACATTAGAGTGTGGTTAGTTGCTGTTGTGACTGTGTGTGAACTAGAACACTAAAGAGGAACAAAGGCTCATGAATTCATTTGGTTCAACAGAGTGCAAAGCCATGACTGCATTAAGAAAGAAAGACAAAGGGTCAAAGATCCTTCCAGATGAGCCAAAAAAAAAAAGAAAACCTCATTGAAACAGCTTGTACAAACATCATGAAAACCACCTAATTATTAGCCAGAGAAAATAAACAAAAAGCTGTCATGCTAGTTAATTATGTAAACTTAAGGCTTTATTGTACAATAAATCTACAATATAATTCCCATTATTAAAGCTTCAAGTTGGTTGTACCTGTCAAGAAAAAAAATGCATTACAAGCAAATAGAACCAATTATTGTCTTTATCCAGGCAGAAAAAACCCACGAGCCATATGTTTAAAATTGAAATATGCAAATGTATTAGACTAAAATCTGAGTGTGGATTCTTTTCATCTGATGTTACAAAGCTTTGTGTATTCATGGTCTGTTTAATGAATCATTGTCACACATGCACTGCAGCCCTGATTTTTCTAGACATTGCCCAACATAATCAACATTCACTCAGATCAGATATTAATACAAAGTGTGTGATACCTGATTCTGTTGATTTGCTCACTCGTGAGGACCCATCCTGACATTGTCCAGAGTTTGCATAATTGAAAACAGCTTAAATCACTGTCAGTGGGTGCATGTGCACAAGCTCATGGGCATGTATATACCACAAATCCCTTGATACTTGTGCCTCCTGCACTGCTCATTGGAACTGTCAGTGAAAAGAAGGGAGAAGAAGTGCAATTTTGCTTCATTTATTAGGTTGTCAAGCAAAACCAAAACAGCCATCAGTATGTTCAACTGTCACATACAGCTGTAGCTCTTTTTAGCCTCCATTGTCATTGAGTCATCACCAGGGGTGGAGAGTACAGAAGTAAATTTACTTAAGTAACATACTTAAGTACATTTCTGAGTATCTGTAATTTTCTTAAGTATTATTTTTTTGGGGGGAAAACTTGTTGCTTTCCCTCCACTACATTTGAAAGACAAATATTGTACTTTTGACTACACTACATTCTGTAAATTTTGTGGGATACTTCCTGCTTTTGCTCTGAAGTCAGCTGATGAGTTTTCTTTCTTTTTTTTGTCTAAAATCCCAAAGACAATAAACTGTGTTCATGTAGTTCTACACGGTTTTTCTAAGTGGTGTCGTTTTAAATGTTTGCTCTGCTTACCATGGGCAAACTTCAGCACAGCTTACAAAAATTCGCTGTACAACCTGAAAAGTATGTTTCAGATTGTTAAAACTGTTAAGCGCAAAATGGTAATTTCCTCAACTGGTAATGCCATACATGCAAAGCTGATGGTGGCCGTCAGACCACATTTGAACAACACGACAATCAGTCTGTAACATCTCCCTGTAAATGAATACTGGGAATTCAAATTTATTTTGCATTTTAATATTTGTTTTATGATCACTAGAAATCAGTGTAATTCTGAGCAATGGATTGGTGAGCATTTAAAACTGGATTATAACAAAAAAATCTTGGGATTTAAAAATAGCATAAACATTAAAGAGGAAAAGAAATAAATACAATATTCTGATTCTGATTTCCATTGATTTGTTTTGCATTTTCATACACTATCCATATTTCTGATACATGCTTTGGAACCAAAGACTTGCTTCTTTATAGCACTATTTAGTCTTTATCTAAGTGTGTTAGAGGGTCTGACTACATACATGGGTTATCAGAAAAGTGTAGAGAAGTTGTCACAGAGGCCTTTTTATTTTACGTTTAGTATAAGCTGGGACCTAACACCACTAATATCAAAGAAGTCAAAAAACAAAGGGGCTCGAGCGATGTCAGGAATAAGAATATACTGCACAAAAGTATAGTTCAAGAGACCTTATATCTCGCATGTACTGGCTATTCAAAAAAAATTGTAATGTTTTCACACCGTGTAAAGCCTGGCTGATATTTTTTGTAGTCAGCTATTTTGGCTCTGTTATTGTTCCTGATATTTTGGAGATGCAAATCTGTAGCATGTGAGTTAAAAATTGTACATGTTTTCTAAATAAACAGCATAACTGACCATATGCCCATATATTCTTTACTGCATCTGTGCATTATGAAAATATGTTTTAAGACTTTTGAAAGATACTTTGAATGCTTAAATATTTTTAAGAGCATGTACTCTAGTACTTTAACTTACGTAATAATGTGACTGAGCAATTTTCACTTGTATTGGAGTAATATTTGACCAGGAGTATCTATACTTTGCCTCAAGTAATTAAATTGCGTACTTTGTCTGCCACAGGTCATAACAGATACCTAACAACTATTATATACAGTGAAATCTTTCACATCATCAGAAAACACTGTTATCAAAACAGGCTTACAATTACTTCCTATTAGAATCTGAATTAAACAGGGAAATTATGCCTCCAGTTTAAGCTACAAGAGTAAGATGAAATCACAGAACAGTAATGAATGCAGTTTCTGCAAAATATTCTTTTAAATGAAACTGATCTTGTTATGTAGGCTGTGAAAAAAAACGAAAAACAAATAAAACTCATATCAGCCTCTGATCGCACTGGAATAACATGTTTATATTGGTGTTTAGTATGCATGAGGTACACACATCCTCACCTCACCTCTGCAGCTGTCACAATTATGACTCATGTTTGTCAGTAGACAAGAGGGAAATAGTCAATTATAGTTTATTTAGGGAGGATATCTGGGTGGACGATGGGTCAACATTAGATGAGATTTAACATAGAAGAGCTTATTATGTGGCTTAATATGAAGTCAACACAGCCTGTTAAGTATAACTTAGTTTATCAATATTACTTGGTGTAAAATGTTTCACCTTTGGCTACTATCTCGCATTTTCTCTAAAAAAATCCATTTGGCAGAGGTTTTATGCAGTATGCCCTTTCTGACAGAGCCCTCCATGGTGGGAGGGGTTGTGCCCCAGGGCAAATGTGCAAACCACTACACTACAGAGACACTGGTAATAATAGGTGTCCATCCATCTATCCATCTTCTTGTTATATTCAGGGTCGTGGGGGGCACTGGAGCCTATCCCAGCTATCATGGCGTGAGGGACAGGGGCAGGGTACACCCTGGACAGGTCGCCAGTTTGCCAGAGCCAACACAGAGAAACCGACAACCATTCACGCTCACATTCACACCTATAGTCAATTTAGAATTGCCAATTAACCTAACCCCTTTTGCATGTCTGGACTGTTGGAAGAAGCCAGAGAGAGCGCACACAAGCATGGGGAGAGCATGCAGGCTTCACACGGGGGGGCCTAGGCTTGCAGGCTGCTGTATTTGAACCTGGACCCTTCTGCTGTCAGGCGACAGTGCTAACCACCGCACCACCATGCTGCCTATTTAATAGGTGTAAATATTTAATATCATTTAACATTGCTTTACAGTGTACTCTATGATTTTTTTGGTACTTTGCTTTTCATTAAAATAATACCATGCTTTTATTTCATTTCTCTCATTAAAGAATTAAAATAACACTTGTTTACTCATTGTTCACTTATTTTTATTATAAAGAAAATGGAACATGTTTGAAGTGGAGGAAAATTATCTAAAAGCCTCTTAAGGCCAACTTTGAAACATAGCATTTTTAAGCTGAGGAGGATCCTCTGAGTCCTAACTGTGTTTGTAAAAAAAAAAAAAATCAAATGAAAAGTAGCCTACTTTCATAATAAGTAAAACATACAGCAGCTTAACAGCTTTAAAATTGTAAAAGCAGAAAAAAGAGGGACAGTTTCACTTTAATTACTTTAATACTTTAATTATTACTGACTAAAGTCCAGGCACGGATAAAGCATAAGGCAAGCCAGCAGCATTGGCAAAAAAGCCCAAGAAATGTCCACACACTGTTAAATTCTCTGTGACTTTTATATTTTTGGATTTGGAGTGCATAGCAAGGGGGAGTCAAGATGAGTCATATTTGTGAATACATCCAATGATATTAAGGTTCATCAAAGATGAGAGGATAAGGTACCATATTATAGATGTAGGCTATGATGCATGATAAAAATCAACCATTGTTTGGTTCTCTATTCATCTATTTTTCTGTCAAAACCACAGGGAACCACTGGAGATGGGTTAAAAAGCTGCAAGTGGCTCCAGAGCCACAGGTTTGATACCCCCGCTCTATATCTTAATGGTTCCTCAAACCTTGCTAGACTTTACATGTTACTAACAAACTTTAAAAGACTGCTCATTCAAATGTACATCAGTGCATACAGCAGTAGATTTAGATACATTTATGCATCCCTTACCAAAGCAGCACAAGACAATATAATCACTGAGATATCTGCTTATAAAAACATGCAAAAGATATGCATATATTAAGTATTATAGTAAGTTCATTCACAGCAGTGTTTTCAGCTGGCAATGTAATGTACCTTATATTGCACTTTTCTAGTATTACTGACCACTCAAAGAACTGTAGACTACAAGTTACTAGCTGTCATGGTCCCCTGCCCACCTGCTTGGAGCCATCTCACTCTCTCTCTCTCCAGCCCTGCCCTGCAGATTCCTGAGGACTCCGCCTGAGTCTAGCTACAGTTCTCGTAGTAAGCCAGGCCAAACTTAGACTTTTGTAAACCTTGTCTGTGACCTGTTCAGATCTGCCTGCCTCCCTCCCCGACCATCTTTCTCTCTGTTACCCTAGGATCTCCACTCGCACCTGAACCTGGACCACCCCACATTGAAACCTGCCTAATCTGCTCTCAAGGGAACTTTCTGCTGCAGCATTGCCTGCACCTTTTGGATGCTTCATTGCCAGTCATTCACCTGCACCTCGCAATAAACCTGCATAACCTTTTACACCAGAGTCCGGTCTGTTCTTTGCGTCCAAACCTTGTAAAACCTGATAACTAGTCATAGAATCATACAGAACCTTACCTACCTCACATCTGTGGCCAATCACCAATTAAACTAAGAGACATATCCTTAGACTATGTGAGAAAGCCAGAGGAAACCCACGTAGGCACAGGGATACCATTCAAACTCCACACAGAAAGGCCCCAGCTGGGGCTCAAACCAGGAACCTTCTTCCTGTGAGGTGACAGTGCTAACCACTTAGTCACCACGTTGCATTACAAATTCCACTCTGGTGAAGATTTCAGCTGTTTGGTTCTGGGTTTGTACAAAACCCAAGAGTCCACAGTAGAGATTGATGATTGAATCATGAGTGTTCCTGTGCCTTTCACAGTCTTTCAGGAAATATCATGGCTGACAGCAGTCTGAGTCAGAGGAGAATTAATGCAAAAAGTTACTGATTCCGTCACTGACAATGATCATCCAGCACACTCAACGGAGAGTAAGGACTTGGAAGCAAAGACTCGTTCGGTGTGCCATTGAAGATCTCAGCAGATGGAGAATGGGGTGTTTATCCAGATGATGACCAGCATGATGAGCAGTGATGGAAACCAAGACAAGCTGGAGGTCAGCCATGATGCCCATTAACATATTAATATACTTACCCATAAGCACTGAGTTGTCACCTTGACTACATTGTGACATGACTTGGATCACACATATATCATAAATCTCCAGTAAAACTTTGTGGATGTATCCTTCACGGTTTTGACAAACTGTCCATAAAATTTCCAAAACGGACTTTGTGTCATGACCCGTGTTCTGTGTGCCTCCCTGTTTGTGTCATTTCCTGTTTTATTTTGAAACCCATTCTGTCTAGTGCCCCTGCCTCTGTTTCACTTCCCGTTTGTAATTGTCGGCAGCTGTGCACCCCTCCCTCCTGTGTCTATTGGCCCACTTGTCTGCTCGGTGTCGCTTCCTCGTCTTAGTTCCTTTGCCAACCTGTGTGTTTCTGGATGTTGCTGCCTTCACTTCCCTCCGTGTCGCAGCTGCATCACTTTCTCACCTGTCTTCCTGTTATTGTGCTCCATCGCAATTCATACTTGGACTTTGTGTTTATTATTTTTGGCAATAAAGCCTGTTAAAATGTACTCTGGTTGCCTACGAGTCCTGCATTTGGGTCCGCACCCGCATATGCACACGCTGGACCTGACACTTTGTGGTAGTTCCTGTTATAAGAGATGTCTCCTGGATCCCATTGGCCATAATGGCACATATGCAGACTCACAAGATTAAAACACCAGTCATGCTGTTGTTGTTGGTACGATTTCACAGGATTTGTGCCTGATTGACTCTGTAAGTTACAGAGTAAAATGTCTTTTCGATATTCAGGACAGGGCCCTGGGGTATCTCTGAGTGATGGGTGACCTACAGAGACCAGCTACTATGTTCGTGTGAATACGATCCTTCCCAGTTGCTTTGCTCCAGTTCAAGAACTGGAGATTTGAACAGACTTAAGTTCCTCCCGAGTACACACACACACAGCACTAGCAGAGCTGATAAATAGACACAGATCACATCAAGGGAGGCTGGAGCACTGCCTCCCACTGACCCAAATACTCTTAAATCAGTCAGTTTTCACTCATCTGATGTTTGGTGAAATGAGCACAGCAAGGATGTACTATGTTAACACAAAAGTGAGAGAAACATGTTGACCCACCGAGGAAGGATGATGGATAGATGTGGGGTTTTTACCCTCACATTAGTTTTTAAACTTGAGCACCAAACTTCAGATCATAGGTAATGACAGTTCATTAAGGAGAAAATTTAGAGTCTGTTTGCTGTCTTTAAACAAATTCACGTTTTAATTGTGTTTCCCTCATTTGCACTTAATTTCCAATGGCCCTGCTTTCATGAATAAAATAGAATGTGCCCTTTAAAACACTTTGGCAGAAGACACATGCTTATAAATATTTATTTTGCCAATACAGCTGCCATCCGTTGACATCATCCTGTTGACACACTTGTTGGGTTTTTTGACCTGGTGTACATTTTTACAGGAGATGTTGCAGAAAATGATGCAATCATAGTTCTGAGCTGTTTTTTTCCTTCCCCCATTTTTTCTCTGTCAGTATTGACAAACTATCAAGACACACTAAAAAAACTTTGAGTCGGGAGATAGAACCGTGTAGAAATATGGCAGGCTTTTGATGACATCAGTTATTTTTCTCCTCCTCAGTCTGAGCGTCTTTCTCTTTCTCTCGGTCTCGTTTCTCTCTCTGGAACCTATATTAACAATTCAGCTGCAATATACTGACAGCTTTAGTTCAGTTTTGTGCTTGGAGTTTACCAGAGGAGATATTTGCTGAAAAGAATCACAGAGATAATGTCTGCAGCCTGAATGTATACACAGATCAGTCCCTTTTGTCCCTGTGTGCTGCTGCCCTTTTAAACTTAAAGTAGGAATCATTGGGATGTATGCTAAATTACAGCTAATAAAACTTGATTACAGACTTTGGGCCAGCCACTTTGATCTCCTAAAAAGCTGCAGGTCTACCCTGGCTTAGAGTTGTGCTTTTGGGTTTGAGTTTGTAACAGTATCTATCCAGTGCAGAAGGTACATATGGCCTAAAAACTAACATGAAAATTCATCCTTTCCCCTCACCATCTTCCTTAAGTGTGGATGATTGCATGTCATTGATCTTCAGTCCTGCTGTCATCTGGTTGATACTGAATTTCCATAAAATGCTGCTACTTTTTGTTGTGTTGGTTATTTAATAAATTTGGCAATATTGAGTCCACAGCAGATTTCTTATGGGGAATGAAAAGTGTAACTTGGAGATGTACACTGTTAAAAAACAAGGAACATTTTTTAATCAGAGTATAGCATCACGTCAGTTAAACTTCTGGGATTTTGATCTGGTCAGTTAAGTAGCAGAGAGGGTTGTTAATCAGTTTCAGCTGCTTTGGTGTTAATGAAATCAACAACTGGTTCACTAGATGGGCAACAATGAGATGACCCCCAAAACAGAAATGGTTTTACAGGTGGAGGCCAATGACATTTTTTTCCCTCCTCATATTTTCTGACAGTTTTTTCACTAGTTTTGGATTTGGATAGGGTCAGTCTCACTACTGTAGCATGAGGCAATACCTGGACCCTACAGAGGTTGCACAGGTAGTCCAACTCCTCCAGAATGCCACATCAATATGTGCCAAGGTTTGCTGTATCTCTCAGCACAGTCTCAAGAGCATGGAGGAGATTCCAGGAGACAGGCAGTTAATCTTGGAGAGCTGGACAGGGCCGTGGAAGGTCCTTAACCCATCAGCAGGACCGGTATCTACTCCTTTGTGCAAGAACGAACAGGATGAGTACTGCCAGAGCTCTACAAAAGGACCTCCAGCAGGCGACTGGTGTGAATGTCTCTGACCAAACATTCAGAAGCATACTTCATGAGGGTGACCTGAGGGCCTGACATCCTCTAGTGGGCCCTGTGTTCACTGCCCAGTACTGTGGAGCTTGATTGACAGTTGATTGGCATTTGCCATTGAATACCAGAATTGGCAGGTCTGCCACTGGTGCCCTGTGCTTTTCACAGATGAGAGCAGGTTCACCCTGAGCACATGTGACAGACGTGAAAGGGTCTGGATAATGTTATAATGCCTGTGACATTGTTCAGTATGACTGGTTTGGAGGTGGGTCAGTGAGGGATGCACAGACCTCTATGGACTAGGCAATGGCCCCCTTACCGCCATTAGCTATCAGTATGAAATCCTTGGACCCATTGTCAGAATCTATAGGTCTTGGGTTCCTCCAGGTGTGTGACATTACACAGCTTCAGTATGCAGGCAGTTCCTGGAGGATTAATACATTGATACCACTGATTGGCCCCCACCTAAATCCAATAGAACACCTCTGGGACATTATGTTTTGGTCCACTGGATGCCACCAGGTTACACCTCAGACTGTCCCAAAGCTCAGTGATGCCCTGGTTAAGATCTAGGAAGAGCTTCCCCAGGACTCCATCCTTCGTCTCATTAGGATCATGCCCAAATGTTAGGCATGTATACAAGCACGTGGGGGCCATATAAACTACTGAATGCCATTTTGAGTTGCTGCAATTAAATTTCTGTAAGATGGACTAGTCCGCTGCATCATTTTTTCACTTTGATTTTCAGAGTGTTTTTTGAATTTAGTCCTCTGTAGGTTGATAATTTTCATTTCCATCAAACGACATGGTATCTTTTAGTTCCTAACACATTACCCAGTATCCAGCAGGATTTTTTTTACCATTAAGATATGATGTATTTTCAAAGTGTTCCTTTAATTTTTTTTCAACAGTGCATTTCATTAATGTCCATTTTGCAATTTCTTGTCCTAACTCTCTTTAAACTTTAGTCATAAAAGCTGTCAAATTGCTACTCTGAGGACAGATGGGCACTTTTTAAAGGACTGGAAAGCAAAGTATCCTCCAGACTGTGCTTGTCAAACTTGACAGCGTGCAGAAAACAGGGGGCATTTTAAGGTCCGTTTAAAGCAGTTGTAATTATGTGGTCTGAGTTTGTAACATTACAGAAAAATGTTTCCATCAACCACAAAGCTAGATTTGTATGGTTAAAAGATTTGTTGAGCATATAAAAAGAAGTTTTAAAACTGTAAAAAATTATCTGCATTCATGTCCTCTGAGTGCTCCAGGGGTGACTGCAGGGTTATTTTTACAGGCAACCCAGAAATGAACACTACCCAAAGAAAAATTGGGAAAATTAGATTACTCAATTGGATTTTGGATTATTTAAGAAATCGAGCTCTGTTGGAAACAAAAGTTTATGACACATTTGATACAATAGCCGTGAACAAATTATACTATGATCACATGACCCAGAAACTTCAAGAGGAGGAAGGCAGATGTAAAAAATCATAATCTGAATCCTTTATTAATCCAAAGGCAAATTGCTACGGGTTCAAATGCTCCATTAGGTATAAGTAAGTAAGTAAGTAAGTAAATAAATAAATAAATAAATAATATAGATAGATAAGGAAACAGTATAATGCTATGCATAAAAAGTGCAATTAGGACTCATTCCTGCAGCACTCTATAGTGGCAAATCTAACATCAACTCAAGGGGACTGAACTAAGCAGAAACCAGAGATATTTTGATCCTAAACACACTCATTAGGTGAGGAAATCCCTGGATGCACTGCAGAAACTGAATATTTTCATCACTTTGTGTGTTTGGAAATCCTTAAAAAAAAATCTGAAGGTATGGCCAATAAATCACCTACATTTACAACCGCTAACCATGACATAAAACCCCACCTTACACATAGTAATTTCACGTTATATTGATGAAGATATGAAAGAGTTGCAAGTTACCAACTCTATAAATACAAGGCAAATTTCTCTCATTAGCAGGCATCCTGCCACTGGCGACAGTGCAGTAGATGTCGGCAGGACTGGAGAATGAAATCCATGGAGAGATATAGCCAGTTCAGCCCTATTCACCAGTACAGCAGATATTGTGTGAATCTCAGCAGACTGCAATGAAAGTTAGTAAAACTTCATGGTGTAAAATAGTGGTGATCCTAAGCTCCCCATTATTGTGGCCTTTCACAAACTCAGTCTGCTTCTTTTTCAGCTCATCATTCTTCGGAATTATAGACTAAATTCAAATTCTACCATCCAGATAAAATACATCTGCAGATCATAGGCATAGCCAGACAGACAACTGTACGCAGTAATAAAAATAATAGATTAGTAACTTGAGATCAAGCAGAAAAAAGACAGATGTTAATGTGTTGTTAGGGGTCATGCTACAGAAGCTTGAGCAAATACATCTTTGTAATTTTGATCCACCCCAAAAATCTTGAACGCAAAACTGATAAAGAATATAATAGTAACAATTTTTTTAAAAATCTAACAAAAAACAGTTATTTAGCTCACATACTGTTCATGTGCTTTGTGCAATGAGCTTGCATAGTGTGGGTTCTTTACCCTGACCTATTTTTTCAGACTAGGTAGTTTATGACACTTTATTTGTTAAAGATGCTAAACTCGAATCTCTTATGTACAGAGGGTAGGTGTTGTGCTGAAAACTTTTGGAAAAATATGTAGCAGGTTGTTCTGCTCTATACTTTAGAGTTCCTTCTTCCTTATCGCTGTCTCTTTATATAGTCCCAAATTGCGAGAGGTGCCTCAGTGCTTCATGCACCCTCATTTGTATCTGTCAAACTTTAATGAATGCTTAGTCCATGAATATTGCATGACTCAGAGGGTAAGTATATGCAAACTGAAGTGTAAGAGACATGTAATTTGTTATTTTTTGCTGCAGAGAACAGTGTATCCTGTTCTTTAGTAGAGGTGAATCAAGGATTGCACAACACCATAATTTGCATCATAATGTGATACATTATAGGACTTCTGCTTAGTATTTGGATGTTCTGAGGAAAAAAAAAAGCCATCTGATGACAGTATATCATATTAATTAGTACACTATTGGGTCCAGGCGGCTTCTGCTTCTCAAGCAATAAACAAATGATGGCTGATACAGTCAGTACCAGGGGAAGATGTCAGCGCACACAGTGTACTAACGGTGTTTGACAGGGCTAAATGCAAGAGACCTGTGGTTTTGCCTCTCTCCACACAGAACTGTCAGGCTCATTTGGAACCCAACCCTGGTTTGCAGGCGAGGCGCTTTGTCAGCAACTCAAACGCTACATTTGGCTTCTGTTCCCAAAGGAAGGATTGTGCCGTATTACATTCCTTGAAAAGAGGCAATAAATGAATAGTTTGTTTACTTTAATCAGGCTCTGGCTCCGATAGTGAATAGAGCAGTACAAAAGCAGGGAGAGCTTGTTATCTGAGACAAAGTTTGAGCCTCACTTTGCTAAATAGATTTGATTTAAACTGCCCTTATTCTGATGTTTCAAAGCTACCGAATGGAAACAAATTGGATTTTTCTTCCCTTAAGACTCAGATCTATCTGTGTAGAAGAAATGCAAAGAGGCACTCATTTTGCTAATGAGGCCTAGATATTCACAGTGTTGCCTTCCCAAGATGGAACAGAAAATGCATAGTTTCCCTCCTAATGTCAAGACCCTTCACCCCTTACAAATGTGCTCTCCAATCAGCTCAGAGTATCCTCCAGTGTGCACTTGTCAAAGCCTGTGCTGTGCAGAAAACAGAAGCTATTTTAAAAAATATTCCTTTAAAACATATCATGAGTAGGTCATGTGATTATGAAACAGTCTTAATTTGTGTTAAAGTTGCCCCAAAACCTTTAAATTTGTCTAAACTGAAATTTAGTATTGTAAGCAATGAGTTGTGAATGATAGCAACAAAACAAGTAATTTCACCTTTACTTTCAGGTTATCTTTGTCTTTTACAAATTACATTATTACACAAAGTCAAATGAAGGTATCAAGGTGAGGATTAGATGTGATCTGATGTCAGCCCTGCCACCAAAGCAAAGTTTTTCTGACTATATTTAAAGCCACAATAACCACAATTTTACTATTCACAGTGAAGGTCCTCAGTTTGCAACTGGGAGGAGACACAATCCCAGCCGTGGGAGTCTCAAGCCAGTGTAAGCCTAATTCTGGTTCCAAGCCCGGATAAATGAGAGGGTTCATCAGGAAGGGCATCTGGCATAAAATCTGTGGCAAACCACATATGTGGACTCCTCCACTGTGGCAACCCCTTGGTTGAATAAAGGAAGCAGCCAAAAGTACCACAGTGAAAATAGCACTCATAGTAAAGTACACAGAGATAACTTTGCAAGCGTCTTTTAGCTGATTGATTTGTTTTTTGGCTACACATTGTTTTTTTGGACAGCAGATTTTTTTCTTTGAAAAAACTCCCATAATCCTCTGTCCACCATCTGCCCATTACCAGTTAATGCAATGTTAACAGCTAGATGGAGAATGAATCAAGACTTTAAAGTAAAACAATTAATAGACCCAAAGTTATCAGGTGTTCTGATGTGACTGTTTGATGTAAGGCAGGAGATACATGAGATAAAGTTCAGTTAAATAACAAGAGCCAAAAGGCTTTAAGGAACACTTTCTACTCTAGAAAATCATCAGTAGTAAAGAAGACAGTCATGATCAAAGTCTTAGATGATCACAGGCTTTTTTTATGATAATAAAAAGAACGGAAAACACCCAACTAAGTGAAGAACCCTCTAGAGTGGAGAGGTAGACTTAAAGTTGTCCAAGTTTAAGAACACCCAAAAACCTTTAAGATGAACTACAACCCAAATTCCAGAAAAGTTGGGAAGTTTTTTAATTTAAACAAAATGAAAACTAAAAGACTTTCAAGTTACATGAACCAATATTTTATTCACAGCAGAACATAAATAACATAACCAATGTTTAAACTGAGAAATATTACAATTTTATGCACAAAATGAGCTCATTTGATGCTTGCTACAGGTCCCAAAATAGTTGGGACAGGGGCATGTTTACCATGGTGTAGCATCTCCTCTTCTTTTCAAAACAGTTAGGAGACATCTGGGCATCGAGGTTATGAGTTTCTGGAGTTTTGGTGTTGGAATCCAGTCCCATTCTTGCCTGATATAGATTTCCAGCTGCTGAAGAGTTCGTATTTTTCATTTAATGATGCGCCAAATGTTCTTTATAGGTGAAAGATCTGGACTGCAGGCAGGCCAGTTCAGCACCTGGACTCTTCGCCGACGAAGCCATGCTGTTGTAATAGCTGCAGTATGTGGTTTTGCATTGTCCTGCTGAAATATACAAGGCCTTCCCTGAAATAGACGCCATCTGGAGGGGAGCATATGTTGCTCTAAAAACTTTATATACCTTTCAGCATTCATAGTTCCTTCCAAAATATGCAAGGTGCCCATACCGTATGCACTTACACACCCCCATACCATCAGAGATGCTGGCTTTTGAACTGAACACTGATTACATGCTGAAAGGTCTTCCTCCTCTTTAACCCGGAGAACGTGGCATCTGTGATTACCAACAAGAATATCAAACTTGGACTCGTATGACCATAGAACACTTTCCCACTTTGAAACAGTCCATTTCCTTTCACAGATTGGAAAGGCTCAGCCCATCTTTACTTCTGAGAGACTCTGCCTCTCTAAGACATCCCTTCTATAGCTAATCATGTTACAGACCTGATATCAATTAACTTAACCCATAAAAACTCAGACCCATTTTTCTTTAGGGACTTCATAAGTTAAGGTCAAGCATGAAGTTTCATAAGGAAGATTGTAGAACATATGAAATGTTTGTTACATGCATGTCACTGTGGGTTCTTATGGGTTAATTACTTGCTAGATGTTCTCCCAACTGAATCTTTTTGAACTTTCTTGCTTATTCAGCCAGTTGTTGCCCCTTGTCAACTTTTTTGGGACCTGTAGCAGGCATCAAATTTGAAATGAGCTCATTTAGTGGATGAAGGTGTGCAGTTACCCAGTTTGAACATTTGTTACGTTATCTATGTTCTGTTGTGAATAAAATGTTGGCTCATGTGATTCAAAAGTCTTTTAGTTTTCATTTTGTTTAAATTCAAAGAAAGTCCCAACTTTTCTGGAATTCGGGTTGTAAAATGGAGATTACCATTCAGGCCCTCTCGTCATCAGTGTCTGACCTCACAAATGCCTGGATGAATGTGAAAAAATTCCCACAGACCCTCTCCAAAATAGATTTAGAATAGGATGTTATAAAAATTCCTGTAGGTGTAATGTGTAGGTGGCCTAATAATTTTGTCCATATAGTACATTTGTTTCATGAAAGGTGGTCTCTCAGTAAGTTTAGACTTTCATTAATTCATTTTGTATCTGTGTTAAACTTGTTAAGCAATGGGCAAATAGCCAAAGTTTCAGAAATTCTTTTTCAGCTTCAGTTTGTATTTGCACTCGTGGTCAGCCTCTGCTCACAGAAGCATCTCCGAAGTGCTGACAAAATGTACCGGAAACAATTAACCGCTACAAATTTGAGCTGACAGCAGTCATATTCATTCATTATTAATTACTTATCACAAATTAGACTGTGTCAACTCACCAGAGACAAAGATTAACACTAATATACATAAATTCATTCTGACTGCTCTCAAGCTTTGTACAAGAGAAGCTCATTAACCCTCATGAGATTTTAAATATTCACAACTTTTCTGTTCACACAATGGAAGTGGTCACTTGATGGTTTGATAACAGCTAATGCCATAAAGATCTACAGCCCTTAATTAATGTAAAGAACATTTGTTCATCAAATCTATTTCCAGTTATTGCATATGAACATCAAACTGCACACTAAGATAATGAGATGAGAGCAGAGCATTCTGAATTTTTCCACCAATTTGATCTCAACAAATTCATCAAAAAAACTTTTTCTCTGTACTTTGATGTACTCAGAATCCATAAATGCATGTTTTAGGAAGAGTTTCAGATGAATGCAGTGATCTGGTTAACACCATATCCTCAGGCAGGCCATTACAGAGCTACAAGAGCTCAATCACGCTTTCACCACATTTTTTGTCACTTCACTTTCTGAGCTGTTTCCATAATCTTGACAGGAACACTCAACACTCGGGTGGGAGAAATCAGCTTTCTCAGCTCACATACTGTCACTCAGTGCTCACAGTTGCTTCTGTCTGACCATACTGTAGCAAGCTAATCTTTTATTAGGATAATTATTTATTTTATTTGCATATTATCTACAATCAACAGTGAAGTTGCTGGAAAAATAGTTCACTGCTCCTCTCTCTGGCTTTTATTGCACTATTCTTCCAGGGCCTCATTAGATATCAGGACAGGTGTGTGTGCTTGCTTAAATGTGTGTTTGTGTCCCCGCTGGTAAACGTCAGCCATGTCTGGCAGAGAAAAATGAATCATTTGGAGAGCCATCTGTCTGTCTGTCAGAAGCAAATGTTTTCTTGCCTGTCTAAAATACCAAAAATAATTAAACGACTACATTTTTGTGCCGAACAAGGTTGGACACAACCAACACGTGTCCAGGCTTTTCCCTTCCTTTTTTCTAAATAGAGTAAATTTTTTTCATGGTGATGTGGGACCTAACAAAAGGGAAGGTTGAATTGGCTTGGCATTCACTCCTCAACTTTTCTTTCTTTCTTTAGTCGTTTTGCTTTCGGCAGCTTGAGGCTTTAATGAGGAAGTGTTTCATCCACTAACAGCATTTTTCCCATTAATCTCAGTGGCAAAAATCCATGAATGTCAAAGAGGAACTTTGCATCTTTATCAATAAACCTTCTCCTCTCAAAGCAAAAGTTTAACAAGTTTGGTCTTTTTCTTTCCTGTGCAGAGAGTTCCCTCATGAATCAATCATCATCTGTAATAATAAAAGAGCTCAACATTTTCAGAAATGTAACCTCACAGCAGAATGGTGTGAAAAGGGCATTTTATTGTTTGTTTTTGCCAGTGTTGGTTTGTTAGAGTGGTATAAATTATCACTCCCATGGCTGATTCCAACAAGTTCTTTTAATCAGTTTCATTTTTATATAATGTTAACCCACGCTGATAGTCATCTTAAGGAACTTTATGTTGCAGGGTA
This sequence comes from Etroplus canarensis, assembly GCA_015106775.1. Classification (NCBI taxonomy): domain Eukaryota; kingdom Metazoa; phylum Chordata; class Actinopteri; order Cichliformes; family Cichlidae; genus Etroplus; species Etroplus canarensis. The sequence goes on along the minus strand of VUQH01044381.1, from coordinate 10,208 downwards.
AAGACCTGATGACATTACAGAGAAAACCCCAATGATCTTCTGTCGGCAAGCATTCTCTCTGGCAGAACCAGATTCACAGAGGGCAGCCATCTGCTGTGATCAGTTGGAGTGAGGGGAATGAGAAGAGAAAGAAAACGAGCACAGAGAAGATAAACAACAAACAACATAACACAAAACACTTAGTATGCTGGTGAAGTCTATACCCACAGATACCTGCAGGAGAATATAGTTCAATTTATATGCTTTTGGACAGTGTCATTTTGCCTCTGTACAACACCATTTTAAACCAGTCAAAATGTGATTGAACTGCAGACTCTCAGCATTAATTCAAGGGGTTTGACAAAATAATTGCCTCAACTATTTGGGAATTCCAGACATTTTTATACATAGTCCCTCACGGCCAGCTGAGGCTTCTAAGCAGGTGAAAGATCTGGATCTGATTCCAAGTATTGAACTTGCATATTGTTGCTGTTCACTGAAACTCCCAATATGAGGTCCAAAGAGATGTTGATGCAAGTGAAAGAGGCCATTATTAACCAAAATAAACCTATCAGAGAGATAGCAAAAACTTTAGGAGTGAACACATATGCAGTCTGGAACATTCTTGGAAAGAGGGAATGCGCTCGCCAGCTTAGCAACAGCAAAAAGACAACTAAAATGAATGATCACAGAATTTGTCCCTTTGTTAAGAAAACCCCCTTCACAACATCTAGATAAGTCTAAATCTAGTCAAGAACACTTCTGAGGAGGCAAGTATGTCATTGTCAAGTCTATAATCACGAGACACCTTTGGGAATGTAAACACAGAGGATTTACAGCAAGGTGCAAAGCACTGGTTCTACTCAACAACAGGAAGGTCAGATAATAGTTTGCCAAAAAATATCTATTTGTACAGATACCAGAAACCAAGATGAACTTGTACCAGAAGGATGGTAAGAGAAAAGTATGGAGAAGGAAAGGAATGGCTCATGATCCAAAGCATACCATGTCATCTGTCAAACTTGGTGGAGGCAAAGTTATGGCATAAGCCTATAAGTCTGCCAGTGGAACCAGGTCACTAGTGGTTATTGATGATGTGACAGCTGATAGAAGCAGCAGGATGAACTGTGAAGTGTGCAAGGCTATACTCTCTGTTTAGTTTCAGCCAAATGCCACAAATCTGACTAGACAGCACTTCACGATGCAACTGGATAATCATTCAAAGCATACTGCAAAAACAACCCAAGAGTTTTTTTAAGGCAAAGAAATTGGATGATTTTCAATGGCCAAATCAGTCACCTGATCCAACATGCGTAGCTAGTAAAGGCCTGGCAGAGCATCTCAAGGGAGGAAATATAGCATTCAGTGATGTCTGTGGGTTCTAGACTTCAGGAAGTTATTGTCAATAAAGGATTTTCATCTAAGTATTAATCACAATCCTAATATTTAAAATGCTGTTAGTTTGTTCAATTACTTTAGGCCTGTAGGGGACTATGTACAAAAATGTCTGTAATTCCTAAGTAGTTAATAAAACACTCTTGCTAAACCCCTTGAATTAAAAGAGAAAGTCTGCACTTCAATCATATCTTGACTGTTTGATTTAAAGTCCACTGTGGTGGTGTACAAAAAATGTGTCATTGTTCTAAAAAGTACGGACCTGACTGTATTAGGCAAAATGAGCCAAAAAGTACAAGAAAGTGAAGACACAATGTCAGTAACGTAGAATATTAGCATATAGAAGTCCTATAAAAAGTGTTTAACCCCCTTGGATGTTTCATCCTTGTTTTGCTTTAATAAATGACATCATGGTCAATATCATTTGGCTTTTTTGCCAAGAATTTGCAAAAAAGCTTCTGTCATGTCAAAGTGAAAACAAAGTTTTACAAATTAGTTAAAATATATAAGGTAAAATTAATGCTTGCATAAATATTCACTCCCTTTAAGTGAGTATTCAGTAGATGCACCTTTGGATGCAATCACAGCAATGAGTCTGGGTGGATATGTCTCAATCAGGCTGGCACATCTGTCAGGTTGTTTGAGGATTAGTGTAAACAGCTCTTTCCAAGTCCAGCCACAAATTCTCAGTTGGATTGAGATCTGGACTTTGAGTGGGCCAATCAGGAACATTCACCTTGTAGTCTTTGAACCATTTCTCTGTAGATATTGCTGTGTGCTTGGGGTTGTTGTCTTGCTGGAAAATAAATCTTCTTCCAAGCTATAATTCTCTTGCAGATTGAGTCAGGATTTGGTGAAATCTTCCTGCATTCATGTCCCCTCTACCTTTACAAGCCTTCTAGGTCCTGCTGCTGAGAAGCATCCCTAGAGCATGGTGCTGCCACCACCATGCTTCACATGTGTTTTTGGTGATATACATTGTTTGGTGTTCACCAAACATATTGTCTAGTCTGATGGCCAAAAAGATCATTTTTTGATCTCATCAGACTAAAGAACCTTCTTCCAATTGATCTTGGAGTCTTCCACATGCCTTTTAACAATTTCCAGGAATGATTTAATGTGAGCTTTTTTAACAGTGACTTTCTCTTTGCCACTCTCCCATATAGCTTCAAATGATGATGAGCCCAAGCAATTGTTGTTGTGTATATATAGTGTCTCTCATCTGAGCCACTGAAGCTTTTAACACCTTCAGAGTGGTTGTAGGTGTCTTGGAGTCTCCTTCACCAGTCTTCTCTTGGCCACAAGTGTCATACTCCCTCCTTTTCGTAATGATGGATTTGACTGCACTCTGTGGAATGTCCAGTGAGTTAGAACTCTTTCTGTAGCCATCTCTTAAATTATACTTTTAATGATCTTTTCTTTGAGTTGCTTGCAGTGTTTTGTACTCATGTTGAAAATGTAGCAGGACTATTGATGAACCAGAGACTGGACCTTCCAGGCACAGATGTTTTTATACTAAAATCACTTGACACACATCAGTTGCTCTCAGGTTATCTCTATATCACTAATTGTGACACTGCAGGAATAAACTAGCTTCACCTCTGTTGAATAAGGTCAGACCCTTTAAAAGAGGTGAATATTAGTGCAAATATTTATTTTACCCTATATATTTTAATTAATTAATTGACATTAGTTTGTAAAGCTTTTTTTTTTACTTCTTTTTGACACAAAAGAAGCTTTTTTGCAAATGATTGTCAAAAAGGTCAAATTATACTGACCATGATTTCAGTTATTAAAGCAATGGAAGGTTTCAAAAATGCAAGGTCGAGTGAATCCTTTTTACAGGCATTGTAAATATCTAAGGATTGGAAGAAGTGCAGCCTGAGCCTGTGGCATCATAAAAGACATGGTTCAGGGTCATCTGCTCCATCCCTAATGATGAAAATAAAATAGGAATGCTTGAAGCATAATTTTAAAAGTGAACATGGTAACTTTCTCTTAAAATCAAAATAGGAGCTGGTTCAACATGAGAGGAGCCTCTAACTTCCATGATACTTTTGGAAACTCTAGAGAGCAAAATGATCTACTGGGATAATATTTTACAATGAAGACATTAACATATGATGAGGCATGGTCCCTTAAAGCTTTATCTGTAAAGAGAAGCATTTAAATTATTTTCTTGATTTATCAGGAAGCCAGCGACGACAAGCTAAGAGATCGTCCTATATAACCCTTCTTAATACTCTCACAACAGCTTTTGGGAATCAGCTGGAGGGTTTTCAGGAGATCATCAGGACAACATTTTTTACCATTACTCTGTTATGCTTCTAATTTTAACAACATTGCACAGGCAAAGAAAACAGGAGTAGAGACTTCTTTTGGGGTGACGGAACACATTTTGATTTTGGCATGGCAACTATCAACTTGGATAGGGTCTGTTCCAGTCTGGGTCAGCAGGTGTTCATTATGTAGTGTGTGATTGAGAAAGATGTAGCTACTGCCAGTATTATACATATTTGACATTTAAAATGGAGGATCTCAGCCAAACTGTCTTTCCTCTGCATTTGGCCTTTTTGCACAAAATCAGTAAATCTGCTGTTCAGGCCATGTTTGTTTTGGTGTAAATACACATCCCAGCAGAACTTGATTTGTTGATTTGTTCTTCAATGTATTGTGTAGTGCATAAATGTGTTACTGGATAATAAGTTGTGAGGTTTTAAACTTTCTAACTCACAGAGACTAAAAAAAAAATTGTGCAAGTTGGTGGAAACAGTCTTTCTGTGTTGCTTCTTTTGTCTTAAACAGAAGGAACATACAACATAAAGTGAAGGTATTAGCACCATAAAATTCATTATATGCAGTTCAGTATATTCTGACTTTTGCTGATTCAAACATTTTCAAGGTTTGCACAAAACCTGCATGTAATTAGCCAGTAGCCACTGATTTGTGACAGCTCTCAAGTGTCATTTCTGTGGTCATGGCTTTAAATATAACCCAGTAAAGATTAAATTATTTTCATATTATAATTACAATCATGTTCACAGGCACCCTGTTTTTGTCTTTTGAAGTGCTGAGTTTTCTTATAGCACCAGGAGGTGGCTGCGGTAGTTGGACAGCGCAGATCTCATACAGAAGTTCTGCTTTGGTTAAAGGGGACTTATTATGCTCATTTCCAACTTCATATTTTTGAGAAGTCATTCTGAAAATTAAGACAACCACAGCCCATTTCATAATATGATAATCTGCCTCTGAAATCTTTAATCGCAACTCTGATCATTATACAAACCAAAGTTTCCTCAACTGATTTATTTTGATCTTCTGACAATCTGCTTGTTTGAGTTTGGTCTCCATTTACAGAAAACGACGAATGACCTGTAATTTGTGTTTCATTTGTTCTGTTTCTTACTTATCTCAACCGACCTGCAGAATCTTCTCATCCCAATAGGGGCCGCACTTTAGGAATCACTGTTCTTGAGTAGCTTTGTACAGTTTACAGTTTAGAGTAACTGTTGTTTATTTTATACAAGGTTATAAATGGTTGTAGCCCTCCAGTTAATCCACAGTCTAAAACGAACAATTTTCTCTACCTTCCACCTTCATTTAAGCCAACTTGCCTTTAATTGGCTACCCCTTGCAAACAGAAGTTTTGAACCACTGGTGGGTGGAGCTTCTGTACTCTAGCAGATGGGGATATTATTAAGGTCATCTGCTCTTACCAGTATCAGTGAGGACAAAGAGAGGAAAAAAAACTGCCTGACGTCTGAGCTTCTGGCTCACAGGGATCACTTGTACATACTTGTATGACTGTATGCAACAGAAACTGCTTCAGAACATTTTACTGTTGCACTTTAGTTATAAATAAACACATTTTCAAGGACAGGGTGCTGTTTAATGAGCTTTTGGCCAAAAAGAAAGTAGTGTGAATCACAGCTGAGCTGACAAAACTCAATTTGATGAGTTGTTTGTTCATGTACTGAACTCTAGTTGGTGGATTTCATTACCTTCGAACAGGGCAGATATGCTGCTTCCCTGCTATCAGTTTTTTTTTTTTTTTTTTAAATACACATTTCCCACAATATCAAACTGTGTGGGTTTAACATAAAAGT
>VUQH01044376.1:25958-44008 GCA_015106775.1 Etroplus canarensis | reverse complement strand
AAACTATAAAAAACAAAAAAAAAAAAATTCCCTAAAAAAAAAAAAAAAAAACAAACAAAAAAAACAGAGAACATATCAAATTAAAAAAAAGAAAAAAGCTTGAGGAACAGGCCGGTAGAAAGATTGGGTATAAAAAGAGCACCTTAAAGAGACATTGTCTTTCAGAAGTAAAGATGTGCAGAGGTTCAGTAATCTGCCATAAACTGAATCTACAAATCGTGCATCAATTTCAGAATAATGTTCCTCAATCTAAAATTGCAAAAATTTTGAATATCACATTATGTACAGTACATAATATATTCAAAAGTTTCTGAGAATCTGGAGACATCTCTGTGTACAAGGAACAAGTACAAAACTAATATTGGATGCTTGTCATCTTCAGGTCCCCAGGCAGCACTGCATTGCAAACACACATTATTCTGTCACGGAAATCAATGCATGGGCTCAGGAACACTTCCAGAAATCATTGTCTGTGAACACAGTCGGTGATGCCATCCTCAAATGGAGGTTAAAGCTCTATCATACAAAGAAGAGGCCATAGGTTAACATGAGCCAGAAGCACCACTACTGTATCTTCCCTCAGCCAAATCTCATTTAAAATGGACTGAGGCAAAGTGGAAAACTGTTCTGATTCTTTTTGAAAATCATGGATGCCGCCACCTTCAGGCTGAAGAGGAGACGGACCAGCTGGTTTGTTATCAGCACTCATTTCAAAAGTCTGCATCTCGAATAGTATGTGGTTGCATTAGTGCCTACCATACTGACAACTTGTATAGCTTCCCTGAAATGTAGTGGTTTACACATTCTCCTTACAAGCGAAAGGTCCCTGGTTTGATTCCAGGTGGGGACACAAGCCCCTCTCACCATGGAGGGTTGCATCAGGGAGGGCATCCGGTGTAAAAACTGAGCCAAATTATCGATGCTGATTAATCCACTGTGGCAACCCCTTGAGGAGAACAAAAGGGAGTAGCCAAAAGGTACTGGCAAATTGTACATCTGGAAAGGCACCATCAATGCTGAAAGGCATAAACAGGATTTAGAGCAACATATACTCTCCTCCAGACAATGTCTTTTTCAGGTAAAGCCTTGCATATTTCAGCAAGACAATTCTAAACTGCATTTTGCAGCTGTTAAAACATTATGGCTTCATAGTATAAGAGTCCTGGTGCTGGACTGGCCTGCCTGTGGTCCAGACCTTTCACCAACTGAAAACATTTGGTGCAACATGAAATACAAGATATGGTAAAGAAGATCCAGGACTGTTGAGTAACTGGAATATTATATCAGAGGAGAATGTGTTAACATTTCTCTCCCTTTGGTCCAGCAGCTGGTCTCCTGAGTTCCCAGATGTTTATGGACTGTTAAAAGAAGCGGGGGATGCTACACAGTGGTAAACATGGCCCTGTCCCAACTTTTTGAGATGCTTTGCTGCCATCAAATTCAAGATGAGCTAGTATTTTTCATGAAATAGTAAACCGTCTCATTTTCAGCATTTAATGCATTTTCTATGTTCTTTTGAGAATAAAATATTGGTATATGAGATTTGCAAATCACTGCATTACATTTTAATTCATGTTTTATGCAGCATTCCAACTATTTTGGAATTGGGGTTTTATATAGGTAGCTTCCTAGATGGAGTACAGAAGACCATCTGCACCAGGATAAGCCTGGATATATTTAAATTAGCACTGCTGGAATCGTGAAGGAACATATTTCTCACAAATGCACAAAACAAAACAACAGAAGGCCGCAGACTTCGGTCGGCTTGCTGTGTACAAACAGAAAGACGTCTGGAAGGAAAACAGTATCTCTGCTGATTCTATGTGATATGAGAGGAAGAGGCTGTCATATAGTCTGTCTGGGAATTAAAAGACAGTGAGGGGAGAGAAGCTGATGTTGTCAAACAACAAGAAAGCAGGAGGAGGAGGAATGAGCTCCTCCAGTGAAGATGTTGAGACAACAATGATCTGCCAAAAGCACTCGCTTTCCTTACACTTCAAACTAATTTTCTCATTCTCTGCCTTTACCACTTTTCCTCTCATCTGTTTCTCCTGTCGGTACGTATCTCTTATTTATCGTTTCCTTCTTTCTGCACTTCTGGCACTTCATACTCCGGCTCTCACCATAAATTTACAACAAACAAAAGTTAAGCAGCCAGTCACTCCGGAGGCAACATCCATTTTAATCATGGCCAGAGAAAAGCTTTCACCGGGGATAACTTTCTTTCAGGCACTCTGAAAACTTGGTCACATCATCAATCTTCAATGAATGACTGTGTAGCAAAGATTTGATCTGGACAATATGAAAGCTGTCAGAGAGAAACGGCATTTATCATACTGTCTCTGCTGAAAAGTGAACTTTGTTGAAGCATTTACAGGCTGAACCAGGAGCTTTTACGTTAGCAGCTTAGTCAAACGTTCCCATCAGTTAAGACTAGTTACGTAAGAATTTAGAAGTAAGTTTACAAGTAATAATACTTACAGCTGTAAATTATTGCAATTAGTGAAACAATGGTAATTCATATATACTTTTTTTGTTAGCATAAATTGATATCTACCTAATAGAATTTAATGTTTTTAATTAAACATTAAATTGAATCTTTTATTGTAAGATCAATAGGCTCTGGACATGGACAGATTATTAGACACCGTGTCCAAAACCTAAAATCCCAGTTGGAGATAACAGGTATCACAAAGGTGATTATCAGCTTTCTCTGCCAACCGTGAGGATCTGTGCGTGCTCACATAATAGGAGGAGTCTTTTTCCACTCAGATTGGATCAGGTTGCTTTGCATCTTTTTCTAGTCATTCTGTCTCTGTTGTCATTTTGTGTCTCACTAAAACCTTTTCATGTGTCTTTGTAGCCATTTTGTGTCTTTTTCAGCTCTTTAAATTCTTTTTGAGTGGTTTGGTGTCTGTGGTCACTTCCCTGTTTTTTAGTCACTTTGGATTCATTCTGTGGTTGTTTTATGCATCTTTCTAACCATTTTGTCTCTATTGAGGGTGTTTTTTTCATTTCTTTGTAGTCATTTTGTTTCTGCTTGTGTGTCTGCTTAACGTGTCTGTTTTTTTTTTTGTTTCTTTGGAGTTGGTTTGTGTGTCTTTGTTGTTATTTTGTGTTTCACTGAGCCATGTTTGTTGTAGTCACCCAAAAAACATGGGTAAAACCACAACGTCATCACCACCAGTCAAAACTGGCCACTGTTAGACAGCAAAACCTGAGCTGTAGTCAGTAGGATGTTGACATTGTTTCTATGTAGAAAGGAGGTCAGGTCAGACCATCTCTTACAGAGTAAGAAATGCAGATCAGATTACCACAATAAAGGGATTAAACAGATTTGTTTATTTTTAAAAAAAGAAAAACTAATCTGGGTAGTGCATGGTTGTGAACAGACATCCACACAACACTTTGTCCATGTTCACAGATGACTCTTACTGTAGCCTGTCCTTTTAAAAAAAACAAACAACACTTTTAAGCAGTTTACTGTATGGTCACGCACATCTAAACCCCATCTCATTTGCTGCATGATGAACTTAATTTAATGGACTGTTAGAATCATCTCCTTTCCCTGATGTCAGCATTATAAGATTAGGGATGTTGCAGTTACAAATGACTATTGAAATAGCTCAAGGGGAATAAGAGATTGGCTGCAGAGTTAGATATTGCTAGTTTGAAACACCTGTCTCATGTAGGCTTCTTTTTTCCTTCTCATTCAAGAATCAAGAATGTTTTGTTTGTATTATTTTTGTATTTGTATTAGTATTTTATATTTGATTTTATTCGATAAAGAGAAAGTAGAAAGGAGTTCTTGAACACAAACTTTCTCTTGCTAGAAAGACAACATCAAGGCAACATTTAAAAACTGCATCCACATGATGTGTAGATAACGTCACAACGTTGGTTTCAAACTTTCATTTTGGAACTATTTTTCACGCATGACTAGACGTCCACAAAAAACTTCCAGGCACTTTATTTCTCCTTGTGGTAATTTAATCTTTTTAGTAATTTTTTGTTCCAGCTATTTATAGTCATTTTGTCACTCTACATGGTCATTTTAGATTTTGCTGTGGTGATTTGATTGTCATTCCAATTAGAAATCCCTTCATACAGAGTCTCTTGTCCAGACACCTATAGCCAAATTGGTCCCAAGTAGACCAGTTCAGTTTCAGCTACAAACACTGGCCTAAATTGTCCCAAATTTCTCCTAACTGGACTTTAATCTGAGCTCAGTATTCCCAATTTGCAATGCAACCAACAATGTAAAATGGGAAGCTATATGTGGGCAAGAAGTGGAAGAGGTTTAGTCCTCTGGTGCTTAATATGCTGTAGTTGCATACGTTGACACACAATTACAATTGGTCCAACTCAGCTGGCTTGCTTAGAGCAATTGAGCAGACTTAGGTTGGAACAGATTTCTTTTCTATTAACATTTTAGCAATTCTTGCTCTTCCTCAATAGAGGTCAATAGAGGTCACAGACTAATTAATACTCTCAGAAGTCCTGCCCATCACTGCAGCGTCCTTGGTGCTATAGTCAGCTTGCAGCAGCTCTAATCAGACAGACAGCTCGCTGATGCTGTTGCTAGAGGTCAGAACACAGTTAATCTCTGTCTTACTTGGTTTCCTTCTCTCACTCGCTTTGCCTTTCTCTTCTTCGTCTCCGTCATATCTTCATTTCCCTCCTCCCAGTCCAGTTCAACTACTCTTAGTCCCTCGTTCTTCATATTTTTTTTTTTTTTAATTTGACAAATTCCTTCTTTGCCTTGATCATAACTGCTTATCTGCTTTGCTTTTTTCTCTTTCCAATTACCAGCTTCTCTTTGAATGACAGTGTCGGTCTGAAAGTGACAACGTTGGTCATTTGTTAAAACACTTGAAATAACCTGTTATCTTGACAAGAGACTCCTAGTGCTGATAACAAAAACAACATTTGTTTGCTGTGACAATTTAAGATGGGAGTTTGCATCTTTGCTGATTCATACTGTGGAAATCCTTTCTGCTAAGGACCAACAGCAGTCTCTTGTATTTAGTAGTTAGTGCATCTTTTAAGTCAGGGTGTCTTAAAATGTGTTTAATCAAAATTTGTAGAAATACAACTGTTAGATCAGTCAAATAATCTTAATTGGGATCTCTCTACATTTAGCTCTGACCAAAGGCTTTCTTAATCTTATAACAAGTAGTCTAGGTTTTGTTAAGTAATTAAAATCAAACTTTGATCAACCCTGGCAGTGCATTGTGCTGTATTTACAGCAATGAGACAAACCACCCTGGACACACACAGCATATTTACTTTTGACACTTTGCATGCTACCAACAAAGCTCAAACACACCAGGGAATATATACACAAGACATCTAAATGTTTTCATATGTAGGACTACATACTAGCAAAAGTCTTTTAAGGTGACCTATAATGTTCATTTCAAGCTCCAGCTTTTAAATCTTATACTCTACTTGGTTTGCAGGATTCATAGTTGAAAACAATCCTCATTTAACTTATTCCTCTGTTAAACTTCTGTTTGAAAATAAAAGTCATTTTAGCTCCTCCCCTGTTAAGCCAACTCATTGAACTAAATGTGGCCACAGTTGCCTTCCTGAGATGATCGTATTCTGGATTTTCCCTCCCTTTGACATCATTCAGGGCCTAAATATTGTCCAAATTGAGTGTTCAGAGAAGTTTGAAGCTTATTACTTCAGGCTTCCACATATGCTGATCATATTATTTGAAATTTTGGCCATCATTAATATGAGCAAATACCATTGTTACAGTGTATACTGTTTGTATGTGACAGAAAATAAGGAAACACTTAATAGATCCACTTTAAGTCCTATAGAGAGTGAGTTGAGCCATCCTCGAAGAAACTGTTTTTAGCACATTTACTCCTTAGATACAACAACCAGTTCATGGTTTATTCTCCTCTTGAACCACAGTTGGTAGATATTCAGGTAGCAAGCTCTGGGGATGGAAAAGTAACCAATGTGGAAATCCCAAAAACTGCAGTTCCAACAGGGACCACTGGAGGCCAGACCCAAAAGTAAATCAAGCTCTATAAATTCTATTAAAATGCCCAAATGGAATTGAAAAAGTGTAATTACTGCTTGATACACAGTTCATCTAGCCACTGGGACTTTTTTCCCCATTCTTCAAATAAAAATTCCTCCATCTCCTTCAGGTTGGATGGGTTTTACTGGAGTAAAGCAATATTTTGTTCATGCCACAGATTTTCAGTTGGACTGAGGTCTGGGCTTTGACTAGGGCATTCCAACACGTTTGGAATGCCCTAAACCACTTAGAATAGAATAGAATAGAATATTGCTTTATTGTCACGCTCAACATACACCAGGTATAGGAAAATTCAAATGAAATTTCGGTAGATTGACGCACCATCGGGCTGATACATATAAATATAGTAATTGAAAAAATAGAAATATATTGAAGAGGAACCTAAGATCTCTACATACATCCAACAATATGAAAAATTGTGTCTGGAAAATATTTGTAAGAACTGTACAGGGTAAAAGGAAATAAATACAGCAATGTAGCAGCAAGGATCAACCTAGGATATAAACACACAAATTTTTGAAAAGTATGTGTAGAAATATCATAGCAGATATTGTAGAAAACTATAGCAGGGTTTGAACTGTAAGTATATTGCCTGGCAATATAGCAGCAAAAAGTCAGTGTACCTCACCTTCAGTGTCGCTTTATTAGTTCCTCAAGAATTTTCCTGTATTTAACACCATCCATCATTCCTTCAGTTCTGATCAGTTTCCTAGTCCCTGCTCATAAAAAAAAATAGACCCAAAGTATGATGCTAACACCACCATACTTTACTGTGGGGATAGTGTTTTTGGGGTCAAAGAGGTGTTGGTTTGGCACAAGATATATATTGTTCAGTTTTTGTCTCATCTGACTAGAAGACCTTCTTCCATATGTTTGGGGAGTCCCCCACATACCTCCTGGTGAACTCTAAATGTGCTTTCTGAATATGTTCTGTAAGGAATGGCTTTTTTCTGGCCACTCTTCTGTAAAGCCCAGTTGTGTGGAGTATACAGCTTATAGTAGTCATATGGACTGTGGCTCTTTCCAGGTCCTACAGGGTTACCTTTGGTCTCTTTGCGGCTTCTCTGATTAATGTCCTCCTTGCCCAGTCAGTAAGTTTTAGTAGACAGCCCTCTTTTGTCATGCTGCCATATTCTTTCCATTTTGTGAAGATGGATTTAATGGTGTGCTATGGGATTTCAAAGTTTGGGATCTTATTTAATAACCCAACCAATACTTCTCTACAACCTGTTTGGAGAGCTCCATGGGGTTCATGGTGTGACTTGCTTGGTGGTGCCTCTTGATTAGTGGTTTTGTAGACTGTGGGGCTTTTCAGAACAGGTGTGTTGTATATATACTTAGATCATGTGACACTTACATTGCACACAGGTGGGCCTTATTTAATTAATTATGTGGGTTGTGAAGGTAACTGGTATGACCATCTCTTATTTAGGGGCTTCATAGCAATGTGGCTTGAATACATATGCACACACCACTTTGTAGTTTTGATTCTATTCATTAGATCTTTTTAAAAAATGTTTTTGTTTTTTCATTTCACTTGGACTATTTTGTGTAAGTCTATTTAATAAAATTAAAAGCGGAAGGAAATGGATGGCTTGATGGATGGATGGATGGATTTATGGCGTTCTTTATGCCTAATCATTTCACCCACAGCCAAGACGCTGGCTATTCAAAATGACTGCTATGACGCAGGGTACAACGAGAGCCATCCTGTGGTGGCCTCCCTGGCTGGAGTTTGCATATTCTGTTTGTGGTTGCATGCACCTGTTTCAGGGTTAGTGAATTGGCCACTCAAATGTTTTCTTTATAGAAGCGCTGTGACTGACTCATGACGTGTCTGGGTGTACCATCTCTCAGCCAAACTTTAGCTGGGACAAATTGGTAAGACAATAGGCACACTAGTCTTGTGCGGGACTCATTCAGTGGAATCTGTATGTACATATGGTATATGACTCACTGTCTTTAAAGCTGTATTTATAAGTCTGTAAATGATGAATTCATCTGAAAATGTCAATGCCCCCTGGACAGGCCAGCCCACAGCTAAAGCAGAGAACATCATTAAGTCATCAAGTTGAGTCACACGCTGATTTGGCTGCTATCAGACAAGACCAGGCACAAGCCACTGTCACATACTCTTTTTCTTGTAATCACCTTGAATAACTTTTTTTTTTTTTCCATAATTTTCTCTGAATATAAATTGTCTGCAGCAAATCCACCTCCCAATCCCTTTTCCTCCATCACATTCCTGGCCCATCAATCATACTTAACACCATGCGCTCCTCCCTGACCTCCCTCTAAATCCAACGAACACAGTCTATGCATCTCCTTTAAAAGTGGGTGTCATATTATTCTGCACGCGTCCTCCGCAGCTCCTTCCATCACACTCCCTCCGTACTTGTTCCCTTCCTGCCGTGAACGTCAATGGAACATTGCTGTCACGCTGTGCCTTGATGCATCCACTCACGCGGAAGAAGACACACTACACTTTTTGTGGCACCACATGCACTCAAAAGTCATATGTTTATTCCTGACATTTTTTTCCCTTTCTCCCTCTACATACTGAGTTTGATCCTTTTCTTCCCTCTTGTCTCGTTAGGCAGATATTGAGGGTTTGGTCGCTCCTCCCAGGGGGGATGGGGGGACCAATTAAATATTTATGGATCAACATCCATTCAAATGTTTGGCAATGGAGAAAGCCTGTGACCGGAAAACTGACATGACTTGTTTATGCACAACATGCAGCAGGAGACGTGGAGAGCTAGTCCTCAGCATGTGTCAGTGTGTGCTTTTGTTGTGTTTGTGTGCTTTGTTGTTGCTGCGCTGGCAGATGATGTTAATGTAATGGGCATATTTTTAGGCTGTGGGCTTACAGAAACAATGTTCATATTATCTTATTGACCAGAGGAGGGTAATTCTCTTTGGAAAAAAATACAAAGCAAAACTCCAGGGCAAATATAATGAAGCTTAAATTAAGACAACGTGAAGCACAAGCAACTTATTTGCAGCTTGTATGAGGTCGAACTCAGAGCAAGCCGAGTAAAAGATCGCAAATTTCTTGTAGCACGTCAGAAACAGCTTCGAGGTTCAAAAACTGTCCATTAAATCAATCTGACCCAGGGTGATAATGCAGCTTGAGTAGCCCCAAGTATTTGCTGCAGTTTATTAGCATCTATTTACATTTTCAGTCTCCATGACTCTTTCACTCCAAGCCAATGCACGGAGCACAGAGGAACTATCTGGTTGACTGCTGAAGAGCATGGCGTGAACAAAACCCCTGTAAGTCTGGACAACCTTGTGAGCTCATGATAAGTCTGTTTTGCTCTGACCACATTAAAATGAAATATTGATGAAAAGATAAACAGAAGACCAAATAAAAAATCTTTAAGTGTGTCCGAAGTATGGTACATGGACAAACGTATTGGGACACACCTCTTAATCATTGAATTCAGATGTATAACATCAACCACCTAGCCACGTAGTCTTCCTTTAAAAGGTTTTGCGAAAGAATGGGGTCATCCTAAGAGCTCACAATGAATTTTAGTATGGTACTGTAATAGGATGCAACCATTACAACAACAAGAGCATTTTCTGTAGTGACCAATCACGCTGCTCTATCCGGTAATCTGATGAAGATGCCTGGGTTTGGTGAATGCCAGCAGAATGTTACCTGTCTGACAGTTCAGTGGTGGAGGGATAATGGCCTGGACCCCTTAGCTTCGGTGAAGGGAAATCTTTATTGCTAAGCTTACCAAGTCATTTTGGACAATTCTATAGTTCCAACTTTGTTGGAATAGTTTGCGGAAGGCCCGAATGCCCAAGTGTACAAAGCGAGATCCATAAAGGCATGGTTGAATGAATTCTGGTGTGGAAAAACTTAACTGACCTGCACAGACCCCTGACCTCAACCCCATAAAACATGTTTGGAATGAAATAAAGGGGAGGTTCTAGACCACCTCCTCTTGACCAAAGTCAGTATCTGACCTCAAAAATGCTCTCCAAGATAAAGAGGCAAAAAATCCCACAGAAACACTTCAAAATCATTGAGAAAGTCTTAGCAGAAGAGTGGAAGTTGTTATAGCTGCAAAGGGAGACCAACTCCATAGAATGGTAATCCAAAGAAGCTCTTGTATGTGTAATGTGTAGGCGGGCCAATATTTATGTCCATATATTGTAGGTCTAAGTCCTGCTGCAGCAAAAGCTCAGTTTTATTTCAATTCAGTGACTTAGATACTGAACCCCCCAAAAATGATCCGAAAGGATAGACAAAAAAAAAACCTTAAGAAATATGAACTGGTTGAATTGTACTTGTATTTAAGCTACCTAATGTATTGCGTGTAATCTGACAATGTAAATCATTTAAACCTTGTGTTGTTTTTTAAACAAATTTGTTTCTATGTAGCTCTTGACTTTTTTTCTTCTTTTTGTAAGAAAACTGAGATGTATTCCCTACACTCTAGCATCAGTTGTTTCAGCAAATGTGCAACAAAATAACCTGTTTATCTTGAAGCAGCAATGAGTTTTGTCCATTTGGAGCAACACAGGAAATAGTGCAATGTTTCATAAATCTACAAAGCCAGTGTGGGGAGAGGAAGCTGGGGTGGCTTGGCAAGTCAACAAAAAAGTGTTTGAAGAAACCAGTGCTGCTTGTTGACCACTTCAAACAATGACCTCAAGTCTTCCTTGACCAAGTTATTATTATTATTTTGTGGGTGTGCTCTCTGGCTTTATTGGACAGTTGACAGTACTGAGAAAGAAAGGAAACAAAAGGGAGAGTGAAGAACCAAAACCAAACCAGGGATGTTAGAGCATGGGATATGGAATGTAACTATTTGGATACCTTATGTAGTGATGATATTGTTAGCCAAGACACATGGTATACCATCAGTGAATGAGATACCCTATGTGGTCAAACGTATTGGGTTTCCCTTCACTAGAACTAAGGGCTCCCAAGTCAACTCCAGAAAAATAACTCTATAGCATTATCCCTTCTCTATCAAACTTTACAGTTGGTAACATTCTCTTGGAATTAACAAAACCCATACTTATTTGAATCACACTGTAACTCTCATGTTCCCACTGCTCCAGAGTCAAGTGGTGGCCTGCTTTACACCGCTCCATCTGATGCCTGGCATTGTCCTTGGTGAAGTAGGGGCTTACATGCAGCTGCTTGGCCAAGGAAATGCATGTCATGAAGTTCCCAGCGTACAGTTTTTGCGCTGATGTTAATACCAGAGGATGTTTTGAATTCTGCAGTCAGTGAGCCAGGAGCAAGTGACAACTACACACCATGCACCTTAGCACTCAGTACTCAGCAGCCTCCATATGTGACTTTACTAGGGCCTGCACTTTGTGGCTAAGTTGCTGTGGATCCTAAATGCTTCCACTTTACAATAACGCAAATTACAGTTGATTGTGAAATATTTGCAAGGGAAGAAATTTCAGAAATTGACTTGTTGCAATGTTGGCATCCTATCATAGTACCATGCTTGAATTCATTGAGCTCTTTAGTACAACCCATTCTTTCACAAATGTTTGTAAAGGCAGACTGTGTGGCTAGCTGCTTAATTTTATGCTTCTGTGGCAATGGGACTAAATAAAACACTGGAGTCAGTGATTAAGAGGTCTGGGCCAATACTTTTGTCCATATCACACAAAAATTATGGGGTGGCTTCTTTCTGTCCACACTTGGATCTTCTGCCACTTTATTTCCACCATACAAAGAAAAAGGGGGAGCTCTGAAACAAAATGATGTAGTTATTTGTGTGCGCGTGTGTCAGAATGTCTTTTTTTTTTTTTTTTGCTCTCACATATTTTTTGATAGCGTAGTTGTAACCCTCTACAAATGAAGCATGACAAAATCTGCATCTGGTGGATGAATAAGTGGCACTGAAGCAAGTCAAATGTTTGCAATTCTACTGACTAGCAAACATTTCCCCACATCTCCCTATTTAAATGTGATCCCAAAGGGTCGATATGTGACAACATAAGAGTGTAAGAGTCTTTCCGTAACCAAGACCAAATGCATTATGGCTCCGATGCCTAAGGACACCTTGTGTGCATCTGTGAGAAACCAGACAAAAGAGATGATAAAACAGAACTATGTGATGCAAGGGGATTTAGAACAGGCTGTTCCAAACCATGCTTCATTAAACAAGTTGTTTTTGTGCCCAATCCATAAAAGGATTTTTTTAAGGTCCAAAAACACATTTAATTCTGCAGCAGTGATTTGTAATGATTATGGAAGGCACAAGGAAAGGCTGTCATCATGTTAACTTGGGCATCAATTTAATAAATGCTTGTTCATGTTTTTTTTTTTTTGTTTTTTTTTTTAATCCAGTGTTTTTACACACAGCTGCCACTTCATTATAATAGGGTATACCTCTTTTTTGCCTTTACAAAAAACCAGACTCATCAAAGTGCTGGAAACATTCCTCAGAGATTTTGCTCCATATTGACATGATACCATCACACAGTTGCTACAGATTTGTCAGCTGCATATCCATGATGTGAATCTCCTGTTCCACCACATATCAAAGATGCTCTATTAGATTGAGCTCTGATGACTGTGGAGGTTATTTGAGTACAGTGACCTCAGTGTTATGTTCAAAAAACCAGTTTGAGATGATGATGATGGCTTTATGACATGGAGCGTTATCCCACTGGAAGCAGCCATCAGAAGATGGGTACAGTGTGGTCATAATGGGATGGACACAGTCAGCAACATACTTAGGAAGACTGTAGTGTTTAAACAATGCTCAACTGGTACTAAGAGGCCCAAAGTGTGACAAGAAAATATCCCCCACACCATTACACCACCAGCAGCAGCCTGAACTGCTGAAACAAGGAAGGATGGATCCAAAGTCCGACCCTACTGTCCAAAAGTCATGGCAGAAATCGAGACTCATCAGACCAGACAATGTTTTTCCAGTCTTCCTTTGTCCAGTTTTAATGAGCCTGAGTGAACAGTAAGTTTGTATCCTGTTCTTAGCTGACAAGAGTAGCACCCAGCGCGGTCTTCTGCTGCTGTGGCCTTCAATACTCAATGTGTTGTGCATTCAGAGCTGTTCTTCAGCACACTTTGGTTGTAATGAGTGGTTATTTGACTTACTGTTGCCTTACAGTCAGCTTAAAGCAGTCTGGACATTCTCCTCTGACCTCTGGCATCAGTAAGGCATTTTCACCCAGAGAACTGCTGCTCGCTGGATATTTTCTCTTTTTTTGTACCATGCTCTGTAAACCCTAGAGATGGCTGTGTGGGAAAATCCCAGTAAATCAGCAGTTTATGAAAAACTCAGACCAGCCAGTTTGACCAGCCTTGGCACATTCAAAGTCACTCAAACCACCTTTCTTCCCCATTTCGATGCTTGGTTTGAACTTCAGTAGGTCACCTTGACCATGTCTGCATGCCTAAATGCATAGAGCTGCTGCCATGTGATTGGCTGATTGGATATTTGTATTAATGAACATTTTGTATTAATGAACAGGCATACTGAATAAAAGGGCCGGTGAGTGTATACAGCATTTTACATTTTCTATTCAATGCTCTATCCCAGTTAACAAGAAAAAACATACCAACAAACACAGTCCATGCTGATAATTACCATAAAAGCATCCTGTTTCTCATTTGCATATTTCTTATCAGGTCAGTGACAATTGCTGAGCTAGTGTAGTATAATAACAGGACCTTTACAACAGGAAACTAACATCACTAACTTAACCTTAATTTGCCAAAATAACCCCATAGGGGTCAGGAGACTAGTCCAACCTCTGACCTGATGCTCTCATAAGAAGGCTGGATGCCTACTTTATTGAAATTAGAAGGCTATTGCAACAACCTTGCAACAAATGTAGCTCCCGCCATGGCGCAACAAAGCAGAGCTAAAGCATTTAGTTGCGTAAATTGCAATAGGTAGCATAGCGATGCTCATTTATACTGTGATTGCTTCAGGTTTAAATTACAGATAGGGTAAAATTTTACATAGTACATAATATATGTAGGTGTCTATACAGTGTGAAATTTTGGGCTGTTTGAGATATGAGCTCACAGTTCAACACTTCGTACCAGCATTTATAGATCTCACTGTGGGCCTGCAGCAAAAATCAGACATATTTAAGACAAAGATTTCATAATGTGGCTGCTGCAATGATCCATGTCGACAAAGCAAAGCGGTGGAACAAAAAGCAAAGGAGAACTTGTGCTTTTTAAGGAGCTGCATGTTGAAATCATTACAATGAACCAGATAGATGACAAGCTGAAGAAACCTCTGTGCTCAAAGATACTTTAAAGGCTTCCTATCTACCTTGTGATTTATCAGCAAACTCACTGACCTGATTTTGATAGATTAAACCCCAAAATGGCTGATATGTTGACCAAATCAACATTCGTACTGACGCAGCTTTCCCTGAATGGCTTCACAAAAGGAGCTCTGCACTCACACAGATGGCTGACATTTATTTGTAACTGTCCAATATTCATTTGATTACATTAGCCAAAGCCATGAAAGGTAGTGGAATAGTAGAGGAATGCAATTACTGCCATTGGATTCTTCCACACTTTCTTTTTACCCAAAAGCATCCCAGCATCCTGATGTCAGCTTCCTGAATACTGCACATCAATGCTTTTCATACACATCCCACCGAGGCCTGAGAGTCTGCTGGTTTTCATTCCAGCCAAGCACTACAGCAGCTGGCGCCGCTGATTAACACAACCTCAACAAAAGCAGAGGATCTAAATGGTGAAATGAGCTGCTACAGCAATCGAGGGGAAGCAAAATATGGAGAAAGTTCAGCCTTGGAGCCTTGTGGAAGAAAAAAAGCTCTTGTACTGGTAACGGTGAGTTTCAAGGTGGCTGCTTGAGGGGAAGGAAACATGCTTTGAATAACATGAAGATCTGTAATCCTAGACTCACTTAACTACTCTTCTAAGAGTTTTAGTTTACAGTTAAATACGAACTGTGTGGATTAGTACTGGCTGAAAAATGCTGGTATTGAATGCTGAAATGTGCTATTACTGAAGAGAACTTACGGTTTTATATCTATTTAAATATGTACATTGTTGACATTCTTTGGCTTTTTCCCAACAATTTCTACTCATCACTGAGCTTTACATTCTGAGCAGGGAATTTGGACTTTCCAACACTATTTTGTTGTCCCAGGACACTTCGGCATGTAGACTGGAGAAGCCAGGGATCTAACCGCCAACCCTCCTGTTGGAAAACCACCTTCTCTGCCTCCTTGAGCCACAGCCACCCCATAGGAGGAAGTGGACAAAGGAATTATTCATAAAAACAGGTAGAGATGGTTCTAATTAGTTGTAGGGCTTCTCAAACCATCCATCCATCCATCTTTCCTCTTATCCAGTGTAATCCCTCATTTTATATTCAAAGGTGTAGGTGCAAATCTATACCTTTGAATATAAAATTTTCATCTCTATGGCTTACCCAAAAGAAAATTCCACAATACAAAAAATGTAAGTCCAAAATACATGTAAGACACTTGATCTAAAAAGTAGCATTTTCTGGTTTCTTAAAGTATGCTTATTTAGCACAAGGCTAACATGCAGCATTAACCCTACCCCTCTATGGGTGGTTTGTTTGTGACTCTGGGCACACACCCACAAAAGCATTAATCCCTCACTGAGCAGTACCAAAATGAAATATTATTCTCTTTTCCTCGTTCAGTGTTATTTTTGTAAAACAAGCAAGAATAAAACTATTTCAAAGTTAAGTTCAAGTTTCTAAAGCAGTATGGATGTATTATACTGACATCCACTATACAGACAAAAGTATTGGGCCACATCTCTTAATCATTAAATTCAGGTGTTTTAATGAGTCTTGTTGCCCACAGGGGTATAAAATCAATCACCTAGTCATGCAGTCTGCCTTTTTACAAGTATTTGTGATAGAAATGAATTCCGGGTTGGTACTGTAATAGGATTCCACAAGTGAGTTTTTGACCTATGACCCCCTGACTTCACCAGCTGCAAAGTTTGGAGAAGAAGGGATAATACCATGGGGTTGTTTTTAATGGGGTTGCCCTGGGCCCCATGGTTCCACTGATGTGGAATCTCAGTTTTTCAGCTTACCAAGAAATTTTGGACAATTTTGCTGTTCCAAGTTTGTGGGAACAGTTTGGGGAAGGCCCTTCTTTCTATTCCAGAATGACTGTGCCCCAGTGTACAAAGCAAGGTCCATGAAGGCATGGTTGGATAAATGGCATGAAAGAGCTAGACTGGCCCTCACAGAGACCTGGCCTCAACCCCTTCTAACACTGTTGCCTTTTTTAAATCAGCAGTAAGCCTATTTTTTAGCCTTACTTTTCTAATTACCTCTGCCATGTAGGCTATGTGATGATTCATTTTGATTGTGAGGTGTATTACTCATAAAGTAACTAACAGATATGAATGAAAATTTTACAAGTGATGGGGCTTGGCAACATAACAACAACATAACAAAAACTGGAAAAAAAAAATGCATATCCAAACCTAAATGGAGACAGGCCGTGGGGAAAAGCCATCAATAAATATCAGTAAGTTTTAAAATCTGCATTTGGATCTGGCTCCAAGTTTACCATTCTGAGATGGGGCTAAACTGGACATTTCAATGGAGATTCTGAGCTAAGCCCTCTTGTCCAACATCAGTGACTAACATCACAAATGTTCTTCTGGCTTAACTGTGTCTGTGGCAAAAGTTCCCACAGACACACTCCAAAATCTTGTAGAAAGCCTTCCCAAAAGAGTGGAAGCTGTTTTAGCTCCAAAGGGGCAGACCAACCCTATATAAATGCCTATGGATTTGTTGGTGTTATGTGCCGGTGGTCCAGATATTTGGTGAACAAGTATTGCATTACAATGTTAAATTTATTTTATTGGGAAGGGATCAAGAGGGTGTTATTTTACCGTAATATAATCCACTTGTCATTGCACTTGATTAAAAGAAATGCTTCCTGCCTTGTTGCAGTGAAGTAAAACAACATGACTTGTTGTTGCCACTGTGGTGGCAGCAGAGGAGAGGTCTCTAACTTCCAAGAACTGCAAATGCTAATTCAGCAATTTAGATTCAGCCTGCACACAGAGTATCTGCTGAAGCTGGACACTTAATGCTAGAAACAGATCCCGTGTAGCACATCCTTAAGAAGAGGCGTTCAGACCTCTTGTAGATTATGTCCTCAAGATGCTGAGGTCACATTAAAAGTGTGCGCGGACTGCAGATTCAACACTTCCAATGAAACCTAAAGACAAGTAAATACATCCAGTGTAAGGACTTAAATTATTGAGGCTGCTTTCAACATGTGTTTCAGGTGCTGTTCCTGCAGAATAAATCGAGGAAACTGCACAAACAAAGCAGCATGATTTATTGATGTTAGGTAATATTGAAAAGCTGCTCTAGCAAAGACACATTTTTGATGTTACTCAGCAAAAGGGATTGTTGGTATATGATTGGGTGAGTGTGTATATTTATGCGTGTTTGTGCCTTTGAGATGTCGCCAAAAAAAAAGCTAAATAGGGCAACCCACATGACCCAAAAATACTCACTTCCTCTCTCCATCTCTGTCTATTTCCCTTCATCTCTCCCTCTGTGTCTCTCTCTATCTCAAATGGGAGCATTGTATGTGGCCTATCTACAGCCCAACAACCTCCTCCGGGCATTATAACACACAGATACACACTCACACACGTGTCACCAGACCAGCAGCAACTTTCAAACTGGCTTAGTGCAGCTTACTACAGCTTAGAAAGGCAGATTGGTTACGCAGAGTGTCCCCGAACCAAAAAGGCACTCATCCATTTCCCCTAATATGGTCAGCATTTATATCAACAGCTGCTTACATGCCTCAAATTTCTATCATTTGCATTTTCATCCCCTGGAATGAATCAGAGTAAATTTAGGTGGAGTTTCACCATGGGAGCCAGACTCATCAAAACACAACCCTGCTTCTGTTCTCTTGGGGATCCACCAGCATGCAGCCCATGACCTATTTAGCCCAGCCT